>JAGFPH010001189.1:275391-291595 GCA_018207615.1 Philaenus spumarius
TGGGGAATTCTTCAACCTCTCTATCAATTTCTTCCATTGCATCTATTGGAGCCTGCAGAACCACTAACCTATGAAGTATTACTCCAAATATCCCAATCCGTTCTTTTACTAGTAAGCCTTGAAAGTTTTTCCTTCTGAATGATTGTTTCACTAAGCGTTAAGATCACCGGAGAATGATCAGAAGATAAGTCACCATTACTCTGTACATGGCCATATTTACATGACACTCCCTTAGTAATAAAGACGTCAATAACATCCGGCCTTTTTGAGAAATAAGCCGGCTAGTAGGTGAACCAGTTGAAAAAAAGTCGCACCTATAATCTTTCCCAGCCTGATAAACCTCTTCCTTTTGAGGTTATCAACCTGGATCTCCAGTAAGTATGCTTTGCATTATAGCCACCCCCAATAATAAAATCACCTCCAAGATTGAAAAGGCCAATATACTTTTCCTTTGTTGGCTAGTGTCTAGGCGGGCAGTAGATCGCTGAGATTTGTGCTTGAATATTAATTGTTGTTACTTGCATTTTTGGATCAGAAATGTTGGGCTCTTCATGATGTAACACATTGTTTCTTATAAATGTAGCAGATTCTCCTCTCGCTTCGTCTGAGGTATGGGGGTATAATAACAATCAAAATTACATATCTTGATGAATGACTGTTTCGTAGGATGTGTTTCAGAGAAAAGGCAAATATTTTTCTTCTCATATCTCAAAAATATTTCTAATTCTGCAACGCGATGTAGTAGTCCATTTGCGTTTCTGGTAGCAATGCGTAGAGTATAGATCATTTCTTATTTTTTAACGAGGGCTTCTTAATATTTTTTCCATCGTAGCTATACGTTCTATAAATGTCTTAATTTACTTGTCTTGATTGTCCAATCGCTTCAAGATGAGATTCAAGGTTTCCCATACTGAAATTTCTTCCTCTTTCCTCACATTTCTTAAGATTTGACTATTTGACTTACTGCCATTTTCTTCTTTCCTTTCTTCCGTGATTTCCTTTGCTACACTATTAATTGATTCCTTATTAACAATTTGGGGCTTAATCTGCCCCGTTCTCCTATTATTGATTAATTTGTTTCTCCTATCTTGCTGTTCTTTTGCTACAGGGCATCCCTGTAACTTGCTGGATGGTCCTCACTGCAATTAATGCATTTAGGTTTTATATTTTTTTTTAACTAACACAAATGTCCATAGGATTTTTACCTGCACATTTAACACAGCCATATTCTCTCTGGCAGTATCTCTGTGTGTGTCCAAAGGCCTGACAGCGTTTACGCTATGGTATCAGGTTAGTATTTCTCCTCAATCCTAACAGTTATTCCAAGTATTGATTTAATAGAAAACATATGTTTCGTTTCATCCTCATTGCCAAAGAAAGCATACATAACTGCAGCTTCCTATTTTTAGTAATATACACAATATTTTAATTTCCGGTGGCTTCTTTTTTAATTATATTTGTTGCATCAAGAATATGGAAACCTCTTCCTTTTAGGTCTGATATGATTTCATTAACATCATATGATGGATGCAGCCCTCTCGCCAACACCTTTAAATGCCTGACAATGTTATCTTCATATGAGTGCCATTGTATATCTTCATTTGTTAGACAGCTACTTATTAATCTACAAAAGTTTCTATAAGGAGCATTAATTTTCCAGACATTATAGTTATATATGAAGTATACCTACATTCTGTATTATTTGTCAAGTTCTGATCATATAACTTAACCCACCAAATACATTTACGCCTGAAACAATTTGGAGGACTAACTAATTATATGCTGCGTATACGCGTCTTTACTTCCCTGCTTGTTTTCGGCATAAGTTTCTTTTGATTTGACATTATCATTATTTCTATATTGCGGAGATATATCCGGGCTGCTTATAGCTTTTCTTTTTTTTAAACTGTTTCTTATTTTTCTTTAGAATCAGTTAGTTTCTCTATCGAGTTCTTCATCGACTATGCAGTAAACGTCTGAGTTCTTTTGGGTGTTTGAAGAAGAAGCTACACCTGTATCCAGGCACTAATTTTGATATTTTGATATAATTTTGATATTTTTTCCTAATTAATCAATATATTGTTGCAATCTAGCAATGGTCGTCTCTAATGCTTCCTTTGCTTTTAATTCTTTTTGCCATTCACCATACAAATTTTGCTCCTGTAGAAGTGTAAACTTATTCCGAGGGAACTCTCCACCAGAGTTCAAACTCTTTCATCGAAAGTGGTATTGTCGTCATTAGCTTTAATATGTGACATTTCCACACTTCAGGCTTCCGAGTCTTAGCTAAAGGGCTGTTGTTATGAAATTATTCGCCCCTACCCTCCTCGCGACCAACACCGACCACCGAGGCTTTCACCTTATCGGAGCCGGCGACGGAGCTCACCTCAAGAGGCTTATCTGCGCGGAGTATCAGATTTATAACACATCTTCAGACCTTTTTGGTGTCCCCCCCTCCTAGTGATGTAACCCGGGTCAACTGAACCAGGGTTTATTAGAAAGGTGTTACTATATTGAAAATATAAGTATTTCTACATTCTTTTTAAATATGTTTTTGTGCATTTTATGAATTACATGAACATCACAACCGTGGTTAGAAGCAATCAAGTTAATACAACTAATTTCCTGATAAAAGTCAAATTTATTCATAGGAACGTTAATATAAGGTCGTTAGTATACCAAAAGACATTTTATAAAATACTCTGTTCAACTATATAGAACTTGATGGAATTTACAAGCAATGTTTTAGTTTTCGCATTTCAGAAAAAAAGTTGAAGTACTTGAACAACTATTTTCAATTTCAGTTCCGTCAAATACAGACACCTGGCGTTCAAACGGTACATTAAACTGCCACCTCGAATTACGGGTCTATATGGCCTACTGAGAGTAGAAGCACAATTTATTGAAACTATGTTCACGGAAAAGGTCGACCATTAGTCTATAAGTGTTTATGTAAATACATGTTGTCAGACTTAGGCTTTTAATATGTGAATGTGTTCTCCCTTTGTTTTAAATTAATCATATAATGATTTGTCATTTTAAAATTACTTCTTCACTATATTGAAATGTACTTTACCTTCCACTAACGACTCAATTAGTGTTTGGGGGCGTCCACCAGATCCCAGAATGGAATCGAAATATTGCTTGGCTCTAAAGGTACTCCAAAGTACTAGGTTTCAATAATTACAGAGACACATGGTTTCAAAATAATGATCTAGTTTTACTATGCTTCTAAAATCTCCTTCTTTACAAAGTTCCAGTCCAATTTTAAATTGACAAAATGATCCGAATGGACAATTATTCCTTATACTCTTTTAAACACATATAATCAAATTAACCAGATTATTTAAAATAATGATCATTCCTGAAACTCTTCTAAATACATGATACTAAATGGATATATTATTCAAATTTATTAATCGTCCTTGAAATTGTACTAATACATTAAAATTACCCTTTCTATATCAAAATTAACTAATGTTATTTCTACCTTTCAAATCTAAGCACTATTCTCCATTTACTAACGCCTTTAACTTAACTCTTTCAGAATTGATAACTTAAAACCCCTCTCTATCATGTGTAGGATCAATCCCAATTGCTTCTCAGGCGTTCTTAAATGAACCCTATTGTCAGCTAACTTTAATGATTTCACCTCAACATCCAACATGAAATATGTTTATTACTTCATTAAATGTTAAAATCTTGTATATAATTTGATTAATGTTTGGTATGTGTATTATGGTTTTAAATTTAAATTTCGAAATCTGTCCTACAATAATTTAAGTCATTCTATTTTACTCACATTATCCTTTCTCCTTTCCTACTCCTTACAAAACACTTTATATTTATTAATTATTTTACTTTCGCACTCCACACTTTACATATATTAATTATTTTATTTTCACACAAAACACTTTACATTTATTAATTTTATTCACTCCCGCACGCCCACGCACTTCTCACACTTTGATTGATTTAATTTAATCCTTTTTATAGTGTTGAATTTATTAAAACTTTTAAAGCGGTGTAGTAACTTCAAAGTGCAGACCACAACTGACTCCTCGTGGATCAGCTTCGTTTTCCACTTTCTTCCGGCGTGTTTTTCACCTTTTCTCTCATTGGTTGATTTTGAATTTTAAATCATTTTATTGGCTGCCCAATTTCCTGGCAGTTTGCAATTCTTCAGTGGCGTGTGCAAATTTGTGAATGCTTTATCGACAGGCTCTTATGTTCGCTGTACTTCAGAATCTGATACCATTTTTCCTGTTTAACTTCCGTTTGGCTTCTCTGCTTACAAATCATTCCAAGTTCCATTTATTCTTATAAATCCAATTTGTTCTATTTGCATTCATGATATTTAATTGTCCTTAATTTATTTTATTTTATTTTAAAGTGGTTGGGGTAAGTTGTCTAGTCCAATCCTTACAATGTGTTTATCATCATGTCTATTTTGGATTATGTAAGTACGAGTACTTACTGTTAATACTCTAAGGTGCGATATGTGTACTGTTGATGCATTATGGGACAGGGAACTATCTACTGTTCTTTGTAAACGTGTAAACTATCACAGTATCTTAAACATTGAAAATGTGTGTGTGTTTTTTTTAACCATCACATTATCAACATTTAACCTGAACCTATTTCACTCCTTACTGCCGAGTAAAGATGAGTTCACATGGAAACTTGATTGCGTAACAAAATGGCTGTCAAAATGGCATGAAATAAGTAAGAATTTTTTATACGGATAAGTAAATACGATAAGTATTTTTAAAATTATGTGGTTCGATTTGGTAGTAAAAGTTCATCCCGTTTCAGAAACGAGTTATCACATAAAATATTTAGACTTCATAGTTTTGTGTAAATGAAATAAATTGAAAATTTGAAACAGACAAAAAGGCGACAGTAACATACAAAATTCATAATTCACTGTACATTTTTTTTAATTCATATGTGTTTGTAAATCTTTATTAAAAGAATTATCATAATAAATCGTTTTGACTCAGTTGCTTTGATTTTAACACTACATAATAATTTCTGACAGAAAACAATCAGAAGTTGCCTTTATTGAAATCAATTTATCTAAACACAAATTCGAAGTTATGCCAATTTTTAAATCATTCCTCGAAAGTAATGCATGAACGTAATTTAATTTATAAGTACATCTAATAATGTGAATTTAGTTAATTATACTCTCCAACAGTCAAAGAAGTCATATTTCATACTTCTCTGGCAATTTGGTTCAAGCCGATTTCTTTTTCTCTCTGATTTTAAAGTGTTTTTTATTGACGTTCCATGATTTTGGATATTGTTGTGAATATATATTCAGAAATTTAAAAACACCAACAATACTCCATTTGATGCTTCTTTCCTTGTTTTAGTTAATACCAGAACTTGAGACACTTCAAATTTCATGTGGCAAAAGTTGTACTCAAACAAAACTAAATAGTTTCGCAACTGTCCTTGGCGCATTCAAAGTTTAAAAAATTTAGTTTCTCGTCCACAGTTGCGCAACCTAGTACTACCCTCAAGTCTAACATTTCTAAATATGTGGACAAACTTAATTTCTCCTGATTTGAAATCTCCGGGCAAACATTTGCATCATCACATTTGCATTATCCATGTGATAAAACCTGTAGACTGTTCTGCTATAAAGTTGTGTTTTGAGTTGCACCTAGATTTTTTGCAGTTTGTATATGGTTAGTCGTAGTGCTTTTAGGTACAAATTTTGGACAAGCTATGATTTCTAGAGCTTATCAAGTTAGCGTAACTTGATTTTTAACAAGTACTTTTACAGATACATGTGTTTTTAGTTTTGAATTAAGTGAAATAGGATGGAATTTGGTAGACATTTTGAACTTTGGTCAATCGAGATAATACAATCCATGCTAGGGAACTAAGTCTACTTGTTTACTTTACTGCTTGAATTATAGGCTAAATATTGACTTGGAAGCTGGTTTATAAATTGCTTTCATATATTGTTGTATAAATAGTAAACCCTTATTTATTTATCAGTGCACCCAGTGACAGACTAATTAAGTTTGAATAATATGTATATTTACTTCCACATAAGTTACTGATTGAAAGCTTTGAATATTGATAAAACAATTAAACAAATAATCATGACATCAAATGTAGAGGACAGTGATATGATTTGTGGTGGGGAATGGCATTCCACATTTTCGGTTGAGGAGTTAGCAGATTGCATGCATCCCTTAATTAATTCACTGTTTGCGGCCCTATCTAAATTGAAGGACCAGTTTCGCTCACAATGTATTGTAAATGTAATAGAGGACTTAAAACAGTTTTGTGTCGTGTTATCGTGTGTGTTCAGCGTTATTGTGTATTGTTTTATTTAAGTGTTGAGCCCTACACCTGACGAAGCCGGCTGTGAACGGCGAAACAGCGCTGTAGTGTAACTACAAAAATATCAAGAATTGCTCCGACTACTGTATAAGGTAAACTATATATATATCAGCAATTCGTAAAAAGCGAATAAACCTTATAAACTTTCACGGTATTATAAAGAACATAATATTAAAACAGTTGTTTGTGTTTGTTGACAATATTATTAAAATTAATTCAGAGCTTCAGGAAATAAATAAAATTGCGTTGACAGAAAAAGAGTCATTACAGGAAAGTTACACTTCTAATAATAAGAAGATAAGTCTTGAATAAAAAATAAATGAGCTAGAGGACAAATTAAATTGTGACTTGGTGAAACAAAATGATTTACTAGTAGCACGAAACCTTAAATTGTTTCAGCCCGTTTCTTCTCTGGAACAAGATTTAGACGACCGGAGAAGGATAATTTTAGACCACGAAAACAGATTCAAACAATTGGAGGAAAAATTAAGTCATTTGAAAGACGAATTAAATAAAGCAAGTAGTAATGTAAGTGAAATTTTCAAACAGCCGCCATTTTGAGACGCATGATATGATCGCTTATTTTTCTTAAGATAGATGATTGTTAGGTTAAACTTCAAGCCAAGTTTGAACTCAATCAGTCAAACATTTCTCTAGATATTAATTATTTTGTACAAAAAACAAAATGGCGGATTCTTCGGAAAACGAAGCATTTCCGAACTTATGTTTATAGGAACTTTTTTCTTTATTTTCACTAGTAGAACATGTCCTGAAAGTTTTTTCTTTCTTCTTGAATCACCCTATGTATAAAGAAGAAAAGTGTGTTGGCATGTGTAATCCAATTTGCGTGTGTGTAAATTGTGCACGCTGAGATCTTTTGACGGATCGGACCAAATTTGGCAAGAGTTAATGCCTTAAAAAGTTCGATTACTTACTTTTAAGCAGTTCAAATTTGGAACCTAAAATAAAGCAATTCACCATCGATTCCCTTGAGAACAGAGAGCGGAAATTGTTCACAATTGTTTCTCATGTAATACATAAAACTATTAGAGCCCTCGCACTTTTATTAATTGCCCGAAATGAATGAACACGAAGATACCAACTCCTAAAACAATAAGTATGCATTATTTGAATTGTTTTGAAGCCAGAGAGCTGGAGTTTGGTACATTGAAAAAGTTGACCCATCGAACTATGGTCACCGCCGTCTAAGAGATTACATTGTTGTTACAATAAATATAAATTCTTTGAACTTCCTACCAGCTAGAGCTGAACTTCTTATTGTGGCTACATATTCGTAGGTGAAAGAAAGAAAAACAAGAAAGAAAAAGAATTTGCATTTGGATTACTTCAGACTAAGGGGTGAACTACCCTTAAAAATAAAAAATAATTCGTACACTTACTATGAAGCTAGAGACCTTAACGTTGGCTCTTATTACTTTTAAGATTCTTATAAGAAATACAAAACAACTTTATTTCGAATATCTGCTTCTAAGAGGCAAAGTATTTCGCGTAGCCAATATTTTATGTAAAATGTGAAATGCATCTCAAACTTAATTACGTTTGTTCGGGAGTAATGACAAACTGGCGGAAAACGTATTTTTAGCTCTTACTGGAGCAAAGATGATCATGTGTGTACGCCTAAATGGGAAACAGATCGATTTGGATGAAACTGAGTATTCGTATTTGGGCCAAGGATTTCGTACCAAAACTTTTGTTTATTCCTTGTATGGGTAAGGCACAATATTTACCCCGTAATCTTTTTATTCAATTATTCCTCGGAAACCTGCTTAATAAAATATTCAGATTTGATGTACATTTGTCAAATGTAAATTTCAGAAAATACACTTTACAAATTAATGCACTCATAACTAAACGAAATGTGCAGATTTGTATTAAGTATACAATAGTAAATTGTCCTTGGTTATATAATATACAAGTAACATTTTCTACATAAAATACAATGTTTGCTGCATCAAGTTATTTTATTAACAATTTTGCAGTTATGTTATATCATACGCAAGCAATTTAAAAAAAAATCTGTATACAGTATAAGGTGTTGCAATACAACTTTAAACATCGAGTTAAAAACTTTCGTCTTTCATTAAATTGCACTTTGTACTTTAGTTATGGGTGCTACATCATGGCAAACATCTTAAGGGTGTAATTAACATCTATCACGTGTGCTTAATTGCGTATACAATATGTATGTATAGGTTAACTATATCATATAGTTTCAATATCATATTAGTTCAAACTGATTACTATTCTAGAATGGAATTTTTACGAAATACAGAATAGGCTACTCTTTAAAAGCATCAGATTTTACAAATTTATTTGAGTTGGAGAAATCATAATCACGGTAAGACTCGAAGTATAATGAAGTTTTACATAGCACCATTATCTTTAAAAATATGCCGTTTTAAAATTAAACGTTTCTAAAATGTAGCACGAAAACATCTTCATTTACTGCCGTATATACAATACAAAACTTTTGTTAATTCAGGTTGTGTAACTTGCGAACTGAGGGATAATTAATTTCTCAACAATACATCCAGGAAACTGTTAACATTAAACAAACACTGAACTAATTGTATATTATGCGTATATTATTATTAAAGGTTACTTATTAATCAAACTCAGAAAAGTTACATTTTAATTATATTAAAACTTGTATCTCTTTCACACTGATTAAAAGAAGATCACCTGTTATAACCCTCTGAGGATGATGACCATGTCATCGAAATGTACATAAGGGTAACTTATTAAACATAACTTACAATTTAGTTGTTTAGTTATTGTTTTTGTTCCTTGTTTCGTGGTTCGGGTTTTTATTTAAATCAGTGTGATTTTGTCGCCACAGTGCTCTTTTATTTGTTTAATTGTATCGCTTTATATAAATAAAAATAATGTATCTTCGTTTCTTTGTCCTATATAGACTCAAAAAATATTAAATCGATTTCACTAAAACTTTCACAGTTTATCTGTATAATTGCTAGTAGTGTTTAGATGTAACAATTATTACAATCTAAGGGGTTTAAATTGCGTAGCTACAATAATAATAAATTGTGCTAACTTCCTACAAACTATAAAGCTATTTCGGTCTTAGATTTCCGCCTTGTGCCCGTGGCATTTAAATTTGCAGAAAGTTGCAATTATAATTAGTAAATGACAAAATTCGTCCCAAAGTTTTACTGTTTGAAGTGACCCGACTGAAAATTATGTTTTCGTCTTGTTATCTTTGTCCATACCATTTTTGTGACCTACGATTAGATGTCCATGAACTATTTCCTGCAAATTACAAAAAGATTATCTTCAAACATCTATACAATCTAAGTTACATTGAAGAGGACTGGACCGGACTGTTTCGTCCAGGTATTCCACACCCATAAATAAAAGTCCAAAGTGAATGAATACGATTAGTTTAAATACGATGCAATACGGTCATTCTTTACGCCGTTATCTGCGATGTAAAAAACAACATAGGGGTTGTTATACAGGCTACAAAGCTTGAGTTCGGTTAAAATATGGGTGAAGGATATGTGTGGTTGTGTAGTAATAGATTTTAAGATAATATCAAATGATTTTCATCTTTATAAAATGACTTAGTAGGCAGGAGTTGTTTTAAACAGATTAAATGTAAACATAAATTCAATCACCCCTTACTGACACATTTTGTATTAAAAGTACATTTGTGATGAGTACACTCTACCCTTTATCGGTTTTGAGGACATTCGCAAGTCCCCATCAACCATTATTTTTTGTTGTACAATAACCTACAAATTATTTTTAATTTTCAACCGATATTGCTTAAAATCCAAAGTTTGTTATTTATTTTGAGAAGCAAATAAATAATTATTAGTTTTCAATAATCTGTTTGATTATGTACATTATGTACATTATAATATTCTGTATCAAACACGTTTTAAAATTATTTTTTGAAAGTACAGAATCCAAAATGGATGTAAGATCAATATAATTTTGTTACATAGGTTTAAGTTGTTTTACATTTCCTGTGTCTATAGAAGTAAAGTGGTTCACACAGATTTCATAGCTTTAAAGTATTTTATCCTGTAAAGTTCCAGACGTGATAGGAACTTAAAATGTTACACCTAGTAGATCTAACATGGTTCCAAAAGTAGTTAGTACTAGGGGAGTAGGGGATTTGGTGTAAAGATTGTGGTTGGTGAGTAGGGTGAACATGGTAGTTCATGAATGTGGTGATTATGTGTAATTCGTGAGGGAGGGTTAGCGTGGAAAGCATAATATTTAGGCATTCTTGAATAAAATTATATTCCTAAACAAACCAAAAATAATTAATGTTTCTGCAGCGGCTTCTCACAGTTATATCGATAAATAATTTAAACAATTGAATAAACACGTAAGTTGAAATTCAAGTTAGGTTAATTTAATTACTAGTTAATATTAACATGTAATAATGATTACATTAATTTTGATACCAATAATTTAACATTTCCATCTATATTTACTTATAAAATTATTTTTCTAAGAAAAACATATTAAAAACGATTCCTATAAAATTGATTATGAATCGTATTTTTATCCAAATAACAAATAACAAATATTTCCAGGAAATAGGTAATCCATCAAGTATAGTTATTACAATATATAATAATTATTTGTATTAGGAAGAGAAGTAATAAAAGAATATGATATTTAATTAAATGGTGTTTTTTGTTCTTTCTAACGTTGTTAAAATATTTGAATTTATATCAAACAACATAAATGTATTTGTAGAATAGTTTCTCAATAGGGCACATATTTTAGGTCCTAAAGGGGATAATAAACCAATAATTGCACACATTCCCTACGATGATGATATAAATGACATCCTAAAAAATACTTACAAACTGAAAGGTACGGATTATGTCGTTCATAAGGACTTTGCACTGGAAACCAGGAAAAAACGAGGGATATTAATGGCGTTAAGAAGAGAGATACAGAAGACAAGTAGCAACACTAGAACTATGGTGGTGGTGGACCGGCTGATAGTGAATGGGGTTGTTCTATTCATTGAATGAAGAGTTGGTGCTGAAGTCTAATAGTGATGGCGGTGTTCAAGAATTGTCGCAGTTATTGGGAAGAAACGTTTTAGAAGTTGTAAACAGTGTTGTGGAGAAAAGTGTAAACAGAGGGTTGAATGAGAGGGTGGATGAGGTATAGGAGGAGGTCGTTTGCCAGAATCTGAGTGTAGTGGAAAGTAAAGCGGTAACAATTTTGAGTTATAATATTGCGGGTTTAATTAATAAAACAAATCAGTCAGATTTTTGTAATTTTGTTATGAGTTATGATGTTTTCCTCCTTTTCGAGACGTTTGTAGAAGAGGACGAAATAAAAAAGTGGAGGAATCTTTTTCCCGGTTATGAGGTGGTATGGCAGCCTGCGTTAAGGGTCTCAATTTTTGGAAGAGCTAAGGGGGGTATGGTAATGGGTGTCAAAAAGAAGTTGAGTAATTCTATAAATTTTATTAAACTGAATGGTTGGAAACTTATACAAATTAATATTAGGGATAGTCCATTAACTCTGGTGCCAGTCTACCTTAATGGGAGTAAAGAGTTGGAATGGGATGTAGATTTTTTTAGGTTAGAGAGTTTAACTAATGATTTGACAGAAAGTAGGATTATTTTGATAGGGGATTTTAATGGTAGAGTGGCTGACAGGCAGCTGGTACCGGGTGAAGTTGTGCGCGATAGAATGCTAGATAAGAAAAGATGCTCAAAGGATATGGTTATAAATGGGAAAGGGAAGAAACTGATAGATATGTGGGAAAATATGGATTTAATTTTATTAAATGGTAGGACGGAGGGGGATAAGAATGGAGAGTTTACGTATATAGGAATGACTGGTGCCTCATTAATAGATTTTTGCTGTGTTTCAACGGAGGCACTAGAATTTGTAAATAATTTTTCAGTGTTAATTATTAAGCATTATTCAGACCATATGCCAATTGAATTGATTTTGGATGTGGGTGAGAATATTAACAGAGGGGAGATATTGCCTCTTCTTCCAAAATTGAAATGGGCGAAAAATTATAACATCTCATTTAAAAAGAAATTACGTGAAATATGTAAATGTAAAAATGGTTCATTTGGTAATGTAAATACGGAATGCCAAACATTACGTGATATGATTTGCAAGGCAGCATCGCATGGGCTGACACGGGGGGTAACTAGAAAGTTACAGAGGAGGCAGCCTTGGTTTGTCAATGAATGTATGAAAGTAAGGGAAAGGGTATTAAAAATACTTAATTTGTTTAGGCGTAGTAATGTGGAGTTTGTAAAAAAAGATTATATCGAAGCTAATAAACAATATAAGAAATTATGTAAAGAAAAACAAGTGTATCATGCAAAAGAACTAATGAATAGTTTTAACAGTGTGAAAGATTCAAAGGAGTTTTGGAAATTAGTTAATAAATTTAAACAAAAGGTTTTTAAGTGTGCAGGAAATATTGGGGCAGGAGACTGGGTTAAATATTTTCAGGAGCTGCTTACTACAAAGGGGGATACCGGTCCGACAGCTTTTGCAATGCCATTCGTGAAAAATGAAGGTTTGGATAAAAAAATGACTATGAATGAACTTCATGAAGTTTTAAAGAAAGCAAAAAACAATAAGGCCCCTGGTTTGGATAGGATTCCTTTTGAATTTTATAAAGAAGCACCGAAAGAGTTTCTAGAATTGTTGTTGGATCTTTTTAATTATATATTGGATTATGAAATTGTGCCTAAATCATTTAAAAATTCTATTATATTTCCACTACACAAGAAGGGTTCAACAGAAATTGTTAATAATTACAGAGGAATATCATTTATAGATGCTGTGTCCAAAATTTTTACTGCGATACTATTACATAGGTTGGAAGATTGGGTGAAGAATAATAACATCCTGATCGAATACCAAGCTGGTTTTCGTAGAGGGTATTCAGCGGTCGATAATATATTCAATTTATATAATATTGTGAAGCTTAAGAGTAGGAAAGGAGGGAAAAGAGTGTACTCCTTTTTCGTGGATTTTCAAGCAGCATTTGATCGGGTGGGTAGGGCGGAATTATTTAACAAATTATACAACTTGGGAATATCCTCAAAATTTGTGAGTTTATTAAAAAATATATATGAGGGTGCCGCATCACAGGTATGGTTCAATGATGGGCTAACGGATGAATTTGCAACCACTACAGGTGTTAGACAGGGCTGCCTTCTTTCTCCGTTGTTGTTTGCTTTGTTCGTAAATGATATTTACGATGCGGTTGACGGAGGTTTGTGGGTAGGGGATTTAAATGTTAGGGTACTTTTGTATGCTGATGATTTAGTATTATTGGCCTCAGAGCCCAAAATATTGCAAACAATGATTGATAGGTTTAAAACTTATTGTGAAAGGTGGAATTTATTGGTAAATTTGGAAAAGTCAAAGATAATGGTATTTAGGCAGGGTGATCGTTTGAGCACAAATGAAAAATGGAAATTTGGTGATGTAATAATAGAAATAGTAAACCAGTACAAGTACCTTGGACTTACATTCACACCACAATTATCACTCAATTCACATCTTACAGAGAGAATTACGGTAGCGAAATATGCATTAAATTCTTCATGAAGGAATCTTATGGTTAAAGATAGTATTCCAATCTCAACAAAACAGGCGGTTTTTGATGCAGCATGTAAATCAATAGTCACATATGGGTCACAAGTTTGGGGTCATAGACAAAATCCTATTATAGATAATTTTCAACGCTTTTTTTAAAGAGAATGTTTGGCCTACCAAATAATACCCCTAATAGTGTATTATATTTAGAGACAAAGGCAAAATCTTTGAATTTAGAAACTTTAAAAATAAGTTTCAAATATATAATTAGGTGCCTTAGCATGACAGACAATAGATTACCAAAACAACTAGCTAGGCAGGTCATTAAAAGGAATATTTCTTGGGCTAAGTTCTGGTTGGAAATGGGGGATAAAATGCACTACGATTTAGATTTTTTAAAGATACAAAAAAATGGACAGGGAAATAAAATATTGAACGAATTATTGGCAAAATTGGAAGAAGAAGCGATGAATTCATGGACCGAGTGGATTTTAAGTTCTGAGGGGTATGATGTATACAATAAACTTGAATATAATCTTGGGGAGGCAGCTTATGTTAATGCCAAATACACTCTAGAATTTATTAGTTTAATATTCAGAGCAAGGAGTGCCACGCTGCCTCTAAACGCTAGACCAGGCAGGAATGGAATTGAAAGGATATGCTCTTTATGCAATTCCCGGGAGGAGGAAACCATGACACATTTTATAGGAGAATGTTTAATATTAGGTGGCATTCGAGAAAAATATTTTAAATGTAAAGTAATTGATGGTGACAGATTGATAAGGATATTGAATGGGGAAAACTGGTTTAATTTAGTAAATTTCTTGAGAAGTGCGCTCAAGTATAGGAAGGCATTTATTTATGAGTTTAATTATTAGAACTTCCTCTTTGTTCAGGGTAACAAATCCAACCTGGCAGACGACCTACGGGTCAAGCTGTAAGTGTGTAACTTTATTTTGGTATGAGTTATTATTTTGGTTAGTTGTGTTGTATTTCTTTTGATTCAATGTTTTGTCTTGTATGTAGTGCAATAAACACGCATTATTATTATTAGAATAGTTTGTCAGGCTCTGCCAACAAGATGTAGTAAGATGTTTAATATTTATACTTTGCTGTCGGTTTTTTATAAATAAATAACATAATTTATTTTTTAAATAAAATATGTTGTAACTTATGAGAATTTGTATTAATAATTATTATTTTTGTAAAAATAATAAGGTGGGAACATGACATTGAGCTTAAGAAATTAGTGTGAGACAGACACATTATGATACAGAACATGCAACCTGAGGCTTTTTGGGTGGACACTGAAGATTATTTTCCAGTGATGTTAACATATCTTCCACAAAATAAGAATGGAAACAAAAGAAACCACCACTGCATGAGTACTATTTTATAATCCACGAATTATAATATTTTATGTCTGTTTAACACTTTAATATTTAACACTTAAGTAATTATTAAAATATGTAACTTATGTATTAACTAGCTGCCCGATTCGGCTTTGCGCGGGTAAACAAATCAATGTTAAATGTATATTAACAAAAAATATATAATTATAAATAAATATATTAGGCCTACACTATGTGTTTCTTATGGGGACTTTGAGTAAATTTTAAAAAAAATTTTGAAAACATTTCTTAGCGAGCACCTAGGGCCCTAGAGGAAGCTACATACCAAATTTCATTCCAATCCATTCGGTTTTTTTTAGTAAATTTGATCCCCCCCAAACCCGCCTAAAATTTCTAATTTTTTGAAAATTTTTCTTATTGAGCAAATAGGGCCCTAGAGAAAGCTACATACCAAATTTCATTCCAATCCGTTTGGTGGAATTTTTAGTAACTTTGACCCCCAAAACCCCCCTAAAATTTCAAATTTTGTAAAACCCTTTTTAGGAACACTAGAGGAAAGCTACATTCCAAATTTAATTAAAATCCGTTCGGTAGTTTTGAAGAAACCGTGATTTAATAACTTTGATCCCCAAACCACCCCTAAAATTTCGAATTTTTTCAAACCCTTTCTCAGTAAGCACCTATGGCCCTAGAGGAAGCTACATACCAAATTTCATTTCAATCCGTTCGGTAGTTTTTGAGAAATCGTGATGAGTGAGTGAGTGAGTGAGTGGGTGGTATTTCGCTTATATATATATATATATATATATATATAGAGAGAGAGAGAGAGAGAGAGAGAAAGAGAGAGAGAGATAGCAAGCGGTCAATTGTGGGGAGATTCGGTTGTTTGTATG
>JAGFPH010001189.1:299748-318681 GCA_018207615.1 Philaenus spumarius
GGAATATTACTGCTTCTTATATAAAACAGCTCCATTATTACCTTATACATATACTTTATTGACAATATCCCAAGTTCCACAAAAAGAGATTGGGAATGTTCAATTTTTTATTTTCTAACTGAACTCTAACAATTTTATTTTGCTATTTTTATTTTATTTTTTGTTAATTTTATTTTGCTTTTATTTTGTTATTTTGCTTTATAACTCTAACAATTCTCTTTTGAATTATAGAGACCGTTTTTATATTAACTTGGCAAGTACCACCCCACAAAACAATTCCGTATTGTATTCTACTATGAAATAAAGCAAAATACAACTGTCGTAAAATATTTTAGGGACAAACATCTTCAAGAAGAAAAATAATCTAAGAACACTATTCAATCTACCCTTCAATTGTAAAATATGAGTTTTCAAGTTTAAATTACTATCAACAAAAATATCCAGATATTTTCCAGAACTACACTGCTTTACAACAACACATGCAGTATCACAAGCTTAATAACACAATTAAATAGATACTGGAAATGTTTAAAATTTTGGCCGTTTTGATGGTCCCGGTTTGATGGTCTCTTCTTCCTCATGCTGGGTGGCGTTATTTCCTAGACTCAGGTTGGACATCGTCAGTTTCAGATTTTGACAGTTAAAAAGTCGTAGCTCGTCGGGGTCACGATTTGGAGTCAATATTTTGAAAATACAGTGTGGGGTTTTATATATTTTTGAATATGGGAAAACCGATTTTCATAGTTAAAGAGTAGTAGGGCGTCGGGATAACGTGTTTGGGTAACAATTTTAGAAATACAGTGTGGGGTATAGTTTTATATTTTTTGGAGTAGGGGAAACCTGATTAACAGTTATTAAAAAAAAACGAACAGAAGTCTCGGAAAAGTGTTTGAAATACATCTTGTTTTTAGCTTAAAAATGTACATAAAAATCCCGTTTTTATATAAAAATTACTACTTTTATTATTAAATATTTTTTTAAATACTTAATTACAATATATAATACGCCAAAAATATGCGAAGTCAGTCTATTTCAATGATAACTGGCGTTTCACATTTGCGGCATCAGTCTGCAGATAGAAACCGGACTTCTCATATATTCGACGCTAGTCTATGCGTACAAAACATTTTACAATTGGTGCTAGCGAACATGTTCCAATTTCTAGTGCATTCAGGTGACATAGCTCAAGACTCAGACTGAAGTGAGAATTAATTCCCGGACTCATAGGCAAGGAAAAAGAGCGAAAACCCGATTGTGTGAACTGTTTTTTGAACTCATGTATTGTTTCTCTAAAACTTTTAGGGAGGGGGTATTGATAAAATTTGATTTTGGAAAGTTACAGCACATTGAAAATGGGTAAAACACAGGTTTTGGCAAAGTTGGAAAAATTTGCTGTTTTTTGGATCCCCATAAAAATCGAACTACTGAACGAATTTTACACTTTGCTTTTCTAATCGACGCGAAGTTTTGTCCTCTTTAATTTATTAAAGTACTGATGTTTACAAAATATGCACCGTTTTTGAGTTATAGGAGAAACACTGGAAAAAGTCCGAAATTTCGAGGTTTTTTGCCCCCTAAAAGTTGTCCCCCTCTTTCCGAGGTCGCAAAATTAGATTTGGCATACCCACACTAGGCCTATACCAAACGATCCTAGAAAAAACAAATTTTGTCGCAATTAATGTAAGCTGAAAACCCCCTATATACTGGGCTACAATCCTTCTTAAATATAAATTCATATTATGAGAGTACACAAAAATATTCGTCTTGTTGTGTATTACACAAAAACAAAGAACATATTTTAAGTACGTAGATATTACAACTTGTATTTAGTTTCTTATTGATAGCAATAATTGAAACTTCTAAGCTCCATGTGATATACTGAATACTTTAAATAAATTAAGATATTGGAAAATATTGAAAGAGATGAGTTTGAGGTACATAAAAACCTTTGGATATTAAATTTGTTTTAAATAAATAAATTGATTCGGTAAATTTACGCACAATGTCCACCAACTTACTGAATAACTTGCTTTACTTGTGAATGTTATCCTAAGGGATGCGTCGTTGAGTACAATAACCACAGTGCTACCAACTGTAAAACTAAAGTACTCCACGTAACGACCTGACACATTTGTATTCATACACATATTTGTCAGAAGAATAACTTCTCATCAGGGTTAATTCTTGACGAGAGTTTTATGTATGTATCATAATACAATCGGGATTGTTAGGTATAATAAAATATAAAAAGGAAAAGGGTATTATTTTATTACAATTTAACTCAAAATATATTACAACGGATATGAGCCGTTGTAAGGCGGGAAAAATCGGGTTTTATATTAAATTATTAAATTCGATGTTTTCAAGGCCGAACTTCGGGTGTCAATTTTATTGTTAGTCAAAAATACAAGTTAAATCAGAGTAAGGCTTATCTCCCAAGATGAACCTTGATCAAAGACACGTCAAGAATGGAAATCTGACTTTGCCTGAAAGTAGCTGAGTTTTGGGGGAATAAAGGAATCCAGGAATTTTATGCATTTGTGATTTTCATGGTTTATTACGTAGCGCTAAACGCGTGAGTTAGGGCCGTGTGAATTTCAAATCATAAAAGGTAATAATACCAAAATAAACAGGGGTTAAAATTAAGGGAAAAGTTCAATTTAACTCGAAACCGGAAAAGTCAGACATTTTTAGAATCTACATAAGTAGACGAAAATAAAATGTTAAATAAGAAAATGTCAAATTATTGAAAATAAAAAGTTAGCTCAAGTTTCAATTTTCAACACCCTAAAAAGGGAGAAATAATTAAAATCATAGGTTTCCACTTACAAGAGTAGTTAGATAATGAATAGTTCTGTGTAAAAAAGGGAACAAAAAGTAAAATTAAATTAAGATAAAAGGGTGAGAGTTTTCACGCCTTTTAAAGTAGTAAAAGTTGAATTTTAAAATTGTAAATAATAAAAAGGTAAATAGATTTAGGTTCGATTAACATTGTATGGTTAGGAAACCAGTAACTTAAACATTTTTCGCATAGTAAATAAAAAAACCCCAAAGAACTTTTTTGCTATTTTAGGCTGTCCCAGAAGAGAAGAAATTAGTAAAAGTGGTGAAAAGTGTTAGGACTGTACAGGTGTTAAAGACAATCAGCTTAAACAAACAATAAAGACATTGACCGCGAAAGACAGTCGCGGGAAATCGCGGGAAAGCGTAGACGTGCCGCGCACGTGTAAAAATCATAGTACAGACACTATTCAAAAACGTACGGATAGCCAAAAGCAATCTGAAAAAAATTTAAAAGAAAAATAATAGAAAACTTAAAAAGAAAAAAAGATACAACTAGAAAAGAAAAACCAGTAAGATTCGATAGTCAAAGTGGAAGGGATGAAGCTGCTGATACAGAAAGGGGCGTCAACCAATAGCCGAATTAACCAGAGAAATTGGTGTTTTCCAGGAAAAAGAAAAGAAGAAAATTATAGAAAGTTAACCAGTGCGAATTTAGACATATTTCTAGACCAGAAAAGTTTCTAGAAAAGGAAAACTAATTCACTGAGAAAATGATGGAGAGGACTAGGAAGAAATGACGTCACGAAGTGTATAAAGGCTTAGGCTCGGAAAATCTGGGGAGACTCAAATTTTTACGAAGGTAGACTTCACGTCACTCTGCAGCAAGTATTATTCTGCAAGTTCGTATACTACGGTGCTATGCTCAAAAGCCTTAGTATCACGAGCACTACTAGATTTTTACTTCGTTAAACTTAAACAATATTTTCAACTATAAATTAAACTACAAGTCAGAAGTAGTTCTTCAGGAGTTCTTCTACGGCCTATCCAAATGAGTTAATGCAAAAATAACTCTATTTGGCGATACTGAGACGACATAGGCAATCCTTGATGTCATCTTCTAAACGATACTTCACTTCTCACGAACCAAGGAAGAAATAGGATCAACTTTAACTTTACTAGATTCTAGAAGTTTTGATCTGCTCTTCAAGTACATCTGTAGCCATCATATCAACCCAACAACTTTAAATCGGAACATCTAGACTATCATACACAGCATCCTGGCAGCTCCAGCATCAGCTGATTAACATAGAACCGCTTACGCACATCTAACGGCTTCCATCACGGAAAACCGGCGGTGAAAAACGCTGAATTAAGGTCTGTGTAAACGAGAATACGTTGTCCCCCATTTTAATTAATTGCCTGAGTAAATTCAATAAAAATATTTAAAGTACTGGTTGAGATAGGTTAGTTTCAAATTAAATTCAAATTATAAAATTAAATAAACTTAAATTCGATATTCCCTAAACTTAAATAATACATGTAAATAAATTAAATTCAAATAAATTATAATTAAATTGATTATAAAATTAGACTGTCTGCCAAGCCTATTAGAATATAGAATTATAGGTTTAACATTGATATTGTGTATAATTTGTATGTACAAGCAGATGGTGATGAAAAGAGAGTTGTTTATGTTTTAATTTTGAAAAAGTTTTGATTTTGATTTTTGAATAAATTAACTATTAATTAGTATGCTGAAATACTGAGAGTAATCAATTATCTGTTTTATGGTTACAAATTCATGATATTTTCCTTTATTAGTAATAGTCGAATAAATGTGTTTAGCTGTAGAAATAATCGAAGCACAAATAAGGTAAGTTATAAGGGCTGTTCCACTGTTCTCATTTCCCTGAGATCACAAATAAACAAGAGTTCTTGTAAATTAAATTCAGAGCTATTAAACTTATTAATTTTTGGAAGCTATTTTAAAGTGTTAGAGTCCGTCAAAATACTTATAGAAATAGGTATCAGACTCCCAGTTGCATCACCTAAGCTAAAGAAAAAAATTTGGCTAAAGGCTTCCAGTAGGTGTTGTAACTTATTGTACAACAAAAGAACAAAAGGGGCGAAGCACCCTGTGTCTGTTGTATAATGTATCTGATTTTTATTAACCACATATTTAAACAAATATCTAACGGAATTTTAATGATTTTTTCCTGATTACATAGGCTGTGTTTCTTCCAGCATTTGAAAAATGGAACTCGGATGCGATGGAAAAATTTTAAATATGAGAAAGCTGCCAATAGGGAACCTCTTATGGATCACACTAGCTGATTTGTTACAGATAAATTAAATAGGAAGTGTAAACCAATCTGTTACGAGTTTGTTTACAATCATTGCTGCACACAAACAAGTGTAATCAAATTTAGAAAAACAGTTGTTTGAACTCTCTCCATTATGTACTTTATTATGTAACGTGTCTGTTTACATATTTAATTGAAAATGTAACTAAGGCAAAATATGTAGAATGTGTATTTTGTATTTATCCATTTATTTGGTTTGAAAAAATGCAAATTGTGTTGGAACCAAATAATACAAAGTTTTAAAGTGAAATTAAAATACAGTACTACAAATGTTCAACAAATAAAACATTTCCAAATATTAACTTAGAACTTATATACTATAATAGTAAACGAGTAGATATAAAAATGATCTGTGATGATTGCCAAACATAATGTAATTATGTCAGTCTGCATCAAATTACTGTACGGGTATTTGTTTAAATACAAGATATAATGATATATCCAATGAAATCCTCATTGTATAGTTTCAACTATTATCCCAGCATTATGAAGAACTAATTTACTGTGTCCCAAGTGAACTGAGGTAGTTTGAGAACATCTAGAAATTTAAATTAGGTTAAAACAATGTCCACTGCGTTAGAGTCATTTAGAGGCAAACTTTTACTATGTTAATATTTCGTACATTTATACTGGAGTTCTAATAGCAAGAATATTGTTTTAATAGTTTAAAAATAAGAAAACTTAAATTTTTTCACAAAGAAATAATAAACTTTCTTATAGAACAATGAATTAAAAAAAAATGATAACATTTTAAATATACTTTATTATTACTAAGTTTAACTCTCTATAGCTATAAAAACGTGTTTGGGTTGCTTAAAATAAACTTTTATTTTATTCACATTAATAATGAATTTTTAAAGAAAATGCTTTAATTTTGTATACGCTTGTTATTACTTAGTTTAACTCTATAGGTATATCAAATTGATTGGGTTGTTCAGAGGCCTTTGGGGCTTTAGGGGAACTATTTTAGTCATTTATTTTTGAAGAAAATGCTCAAATTTGTTACATGCTTAGTATTACTTAGTTCAACTCACAAAATGGTAAACAAACGTATTTGGGTTTATTATACGCCATTACTAAAACCCTTATTTTTTATAATTCTTTTTCTAAAGGACCTAAACCTACACATAGTTAAACTTTTAACAAACGGTCACTAAAATGGGTAAATGTGTATGCTTTTAGTCGATGTTTCATTTAAGAAAATTGTGTTACAAACACATGATTTTTGAACAAATATTATAAGTGTCTTCTTGTTTAGAAATACATGAGAAAATTGAGGAGATTAAAAGTTTTTCAGATTGTTTATACATTTATCTTTTGTACTAGAAGGGGAGAGGGTGGGGGGGGAGGGGGGGGGGGAGAGAGAGAAATAAATTTAGTTAATTTATGAGAGTGAAGCTAGAACTATTTATTCCTCTCTGTTACGGTAAACTGTTCATGGAATTACAATACGCAATTCTTTATCGTTAAGTAAAATTTAAATTACAATTTGAAGAAGTACTTTCTTGTGATCTACACATGCTGCCACAGATCTGTTCCGTTAGTTAATATAGAAGTCGTGTGATTTGAACTGATGTAGTTTTATATTTTAACTTAACATAAATGAACCTTCTATTCTTTAGTCTGTTCACGTACTTGTGGTAACACATCGGGGTCAAGGCATCGCAACAACACACATTTGCTTTACAATTTAGCAACGTCCACATTGTCAACAGTCCCTAGGGACAAACGTTTGTGACTCAAGTTGGGATAAAACTTAATTACATGCAGAAAACAATTCTCGTTTTAATTAATTATAAAACATGTTCTCAAATGTTTAGGCATTTACTTTCACTTGTTAACTTAGACAAAATATAAATTATATTACTAAATAAATAAATCCTGGTTTGCTTCGTTGTACACTAAGCAAGCATTATCAAAGTACTTTATACAAAAACTTACACAAGTTGTTTCGAAAACGTAGGGGACAAAATTTAGCACAAAACACTAGACGGTCCTGCTCTAAAGTTACTGAGCCGAATTGCAAATACAACATAAATTATAATATAATGTAGTCTAATATTAGATAAGGTTTTGTGTTCAATATTTTAAAGCTAATCATTTGTTTTAAAAATGTATCCCTCTACTATTTAATAATTATCACTTCTAATGTAGATAAACCTAGCAAAACGTCAATTCTTAACCGCCTTTGGAAAATCACGTTTATTATAGTTTTATCAAAGTTCCTTTACGTGGATTGCGGTGGGAGTTGAATAATTGGTTTCTCTGGTAATGAATGTAGATACATTCAAGAAACGTGTGTTTAAAAGTGAGTTAAATTATCTGACTATTGCATTTTTGTAATGTAGATTCATAAAATGGAAAGTATGTGTAACATAAACTTAGAAAAGTAAGTTAATATAATTTTATATTTTTATACAAGTATTACTTTTTTCATACGTTTAATGTTATTATAATAAAGGTGTAGAATTAATTACAACCTCAAAGCTAAGATGGTAAACACAGATAAATGTCCATTCATTGTTAATAAAATTAGAATGTCGGTTCATCAGTCTAGGCCTAACCTAAATTTAACGGTGACATACACACAATAATTTATGTTTTGTGCACATTTATGGCACAGTACGTTTTGCATGATATAAGCTAATTTTTTTCCTTTCAACTGCCGTTTATTATTAGTTTTGTTATTTGGGATACAAGTATTTACTGTTTTCATACGTTTAATGTTACTATAATAAAGAAGTAGAATTAATTAAAACATCAAAGCTAAAATGGTAATCACAGTTAAATATCCATTCATTGTAAATACATTCAATAAACATAAAATGTTGTTTCATCAGTCGAGGCCTACCGTAAAATTATTGTGTGTATGTTGTCATTAAGGCAGGTAAAATAAATTAAAACAAACAATAATTTTAGGTTAGGCCTAGACTGATGGACCAATATGTTATGTTTATTGAATGTATTTACAATTCCATAATAAATTACATTTGGATTTGATGAAAAGGCGTGATGAACTTCGTTCCTGACGGGGGTCCCACGACCACACACATTTTTTTAAAACTAGTTTTTCTTTTAAATTTGTAGGGAAAACTTCAGTTTAAAATAGTGTTTTATTTATTTACGACTCGGAGTTTATCGTAGACATCTGATTCTTGGTATGATTATTAAACACGTGATTTTAATACGCCAGTTTTTATGCTAAATTATGTTATTTAAATGGAAAAATAACTCAAAATAAAAATATATTTGGGCATAGTTTTGAGTTAAGGGAAAAAATATAGTTTTTGAGATCTAGAGCTGTGTAGGCCTATGTAGAAGACAGGGAAACTGGGAAACTGATAATTTACGCAGTACAGACACAAATACTTTTTCCGGCTAATTCAGTTCTGGTAATATGATTCTCATGATATATACTTGTGTTGTACTTATTTTCATTATGCCGGTTAGTCTAATGAAGGCAGGGGAGCAGAGTATCAGGGCTCTATAACAAGGGCTATACCGTTTCTTTGATCTCGCCACTGTGGCGCCAGTTCCACTCTGACGTCACTGCGAAGACTACAGCAGCAAACTGCGGAGTCCCTTGTGCGAGCTGTTGTTTACTCGCTGTTGTAACTCGACGGAAAAGCTTCAATAAAATAAAACTTAGATATTCTTAATCTTCATAAAGTACGGATTCTAACAGTATAAAACACTTTTATTTCAACAGGTATTTGGAATTTTATTAATTGAAAATATTTGAGAATTATCACTGACTGTCATGGAAAAGTTATTAAGCGAAGAAATTTTTTATTTTTGGGTTACAAACAGACTTCCAGCGGGAAAGTTGTAGCCAATGAATTGATCTAAACTTTTCAATTCACCGATTTGTGATAAAATGATTACGTCATTATGAAATCGTTTTTAAATTAGCGTGAGGCGGTGACGCGCCATCACTCCCGGAGTACTGTTGTTTGATACTGGAATATTTTCATCCTTATCCATTACGTTTATGTACATATTGTTATTTTAAGGTAATATAGTAAATCACTTGTCCTCAGGTAATTATGCAAGCTAGAAAAAAGTAAGCATTTTATTTTCCGTCGAGTTACAACAGCGAGTAAACGACAGCGCGCACAACGAACACGCGTATCATCTTGGCCACTATCCTTCGCATTTTAGTCAGTAATAATATAGCCCTACTATTGGCTACAAATGATTAGTAACACCGCTTTACAATCTTTTAACTAAAATGATAAAAATATGTGTAATGTTGCTTCAAAGCCTGCCGGAGTTAGTAGTGGCATATATTATATATGAACTATTTTTTTTTAAATTTAAATGCTTGACATAAATTAATTAGTAACTGCTCGATGGTATTAACACTCATTTAGTTTATAAAATAACATAACATTACTGAAATGAAACACTTTAAGCAACACAGAAAGTGTTTATATGTAAATTATCTATTCAATAAATTATTTATATAAATTTTTCTAGATACTAATACATTTTGTTTTTACTATTATTATTTAACTTTAGATTACTAACCATATTTTTATATCATTTACCACTACTCTTATTTATTATTTCATATCTTTTACGACATTGGCATTCATACAGAGACGACTTTCAAACATTAACTTAACATCAATACAAAATATAAATTCAATATAAACAAACTAAATTCTTAGTACAATAAAAATATAAAAATAATAAACTCACATATGAACTTAAATGAATTACTAATTGGCATACATATAGAAGATCTTCAAACATTAACTTAACATCAATACAAAATATAAATTCAGTATAAACAAACTAAATTCCCAGGTCAATAAAACATAAAAATAACAAATTGTATAACTCACATAATATGAACTTAAATGAATTATTAACTTCTATACAACCTATTGTTTTTTACTTTCTCCCCATACCATAGTATATGGAGAAAGTATTGTATTCGTCAAAATTTTCGAATTTGAGTTTTTGGTGGAAATATCCGTTTTGGGTCCCCCTGAACCTAAAAAAGTGGTTTTCGGAGTGATGTCTGTGTGTGTGTCTGTATGTGTGTGTGTGTGTCTGTGTGGATGTTATCAGACCTAGAGCCTAAACCAGTCGTCCGATTTTGATGAAATTTGGTATGGAGGTACTAATTCATAGTATCTTCAGGCGTTTTTTTCATTTTTGTGAATTTTTTATTTTTAAGGGTAATTTTCCCATAAAAACCCTTAAAATAACGGAAAAATCAACTTTTCTCAAAAACGGCTCTAACGATTTTCATTAAAATTTTATAGTTTATTAGGGACCTAAAATACTATAAAATATAACATTTTAATCAAAATCGTTCGAGCCGTTTTTGAGAAAAGTTGGTTTTTCCGTTATTTTATGGATTTTTATGGGAAAACAACTTTAATACAAAATCACCACTCCTACCTCACCCTACAAGTCACCGTGAATCTGTTTAATAATTTAAATATGTTTGAGAGAAAGTATGTGCAAGTTCCTGGTACCGTTTATTTTATTAGGATCAATATTAGTGCTTACAAAATCGGTCAAATATTGTCTTAATTCTAAACTGTACAAGACAAACAAATATATATATATTTTAAGATTATCATCTGCCTTTTTTGGTATAACCATCAAACATTATATCACTTTTATAGTGATACTTCAATAAGTATTTAAATCGAAATACATTGTATCCCTGACAGTCCAAAAGAAGATGCATTATTGTGTCATTACTTGATTTACAAACTGGACAAATATTATAGGTTTGGAATTGAATTTTTCACCATGAAGAACGATTCTGCTACACTTCCCGACTGCAAGACGTATCTGAGCTAAAATACTTAATATAGTGGACACCAATTATAAAAGTAATTGCTCACCCAACTTTAAACCGCTCAATTGGTGGTTCACCAAACTAAATTTACTATTGAAAATCCTATCTATATCTGCACAAATTAAGTTGTTACTGAATTTTAAAATCAGAGCACTTTCATTTTAATGAGTTCACAACGATTGCTTACCATCGAGATGATCATTTACCACCAACTAAACTTGACAACCATCTATTATTTCTAGTTTTTTCTAAAATTAATACAAAATATAACAGTGCAATACCTATATAATTTATTTACTCTCTACTATGTTTTTGTGCCACATAATTTGTATTTACATCTTTTACACATTTTTATATTAAATTATAAGAAAATAATGCTGATGATAGACACTACTATTTAAAAAAAGGTGAAGGACATGTCATTGTAAAAAAAGAAAAACATACATGAAAAACATTTGTTTAAATCAAAACCATCTAAGTACAATGTAAAAGATTTGAAAATTTAAATTTAATAGTTTTTGTAAAAGAATATCAAGCAAGTTAATTTTTAAGCTTGGGAAGCCATATACTTATTACTTATTAAAATCATACTGAACATTAAAAGTTTTGAAAGAAACAATAATTAACTTCAGGTAGACAATCGGCAGTCTTAAACTAGACTTTATATCAAACTATCTCCTTATATTTAAAGTATGCCAAATAGTCAGTAGAAATATCAAATATGTTGGTGTCCATTTTAATTAATACCCAAACGTTCAAATACTGTTTAATGTTTATTTAAAGGACATAAATATTACTGGGGATTAATTATTATGACTCTCCACAAAAAGAAGCTGCAACATAAAAGATGTTAAATAAACTCATTATGCCCATTTGGTAGGACTTATACTGTAGTACATGTTAAATAGGTCAAATTGTATTTAGATACAATTTCTTAAATTATATGGTGAAAACGTATATTACTTGCCTGAGTAACTGTGTCATGGGTATATGAAGTTATTACAACACATCAGGCATTTTATTTCCCAAAGTTGGAGTTGTATAATGTATGCACTTTGTACACATTTCACGACCGTGTTTTTGGACTGAGTGAAGTGTATACACACTGAAGTGTTATATTGGAGGTTTATCACTTATGTAGGTGTTTGCGTAAACGTATGAATAACATATTCATTATTTCTGTGATTCTGAGCGTTCTATTCTTTAAAAGTAGTTCCGAAGTATCATAAAGGACGGAGAGTGGAAATCACTGGCGACCGAGTTTGTGTTTCACATTTGTTTTAACACTCTAGCTCCAAAGGAGTAATTGAAAATATTATAAAGAACGGCGAGTGGAATCACTGGTGACCGAGTTTGTGTTTCACTTTTGTTTTAACACGCTAGCTCCAAAGGAGTAATTGAAAATATTATAAAGAATGGAAAGTGGAATCACTGGTGACCGAGTTTGTGTTTCACTTTTGTTTTAACACTCTAGCTCCAAAGGAGTAATTGAAAATATTATAAAGAACGGAGAGTGGAATCACTGGTGACCGAGTTTGTGTTTCACTTTTGTTTTAACACGCTAGCTAAAAAGGAGTAATTGAACATATTATAAAGAATGGAGAGTGGAATCACTGGTGACCGAGTTTGTGTTTCCCTTTTGTTTTAACACTCTAGCTCCAAAGGAGTAATTGAAAATATTATAAAGAACGGAGAGTGGAATCACTGGTGACCGAGTTAGAGTTTCACTTTTGTTTTAACACGCTAGCTCCAAAGGAGTAATTGAAAATATTATAAAGAACGGAGAGTGGAATCACTGGTGACCGAGTTTGTGTTTCACTTTTGTTTTAACACTCTAGCTCCAAAGGAGTAATTGAAAATATTATAAAGAATGGAGAGTGGAATCACTGGTGACCGAGTTTGTGTTTCACTTTTGTTTTAACACTCTAGCTTCAAAGGAGTAATTGTAAATATTATAAAGAACGGAGAGTGGAATCACTGGTGACCGAGTTTGTGTTTCACTTTTGTTTTAACACTCTAGCTCCAAAGGAGTAATTGAAAATATTATAAAGAACGGAGAGTGGAATCACTGGTGACCGAGTTTAAATTTGTTTTATCATTTTTTTTTAAATTGGTATTCAAATCATAGAAAAATTGAAAGTAAAAGAGACAATTTTATTTTAGCTAGCGAGTTGAAGATTGCATTTAGAAGAATCAAACTTTTAATAAGTTCAAAATCATGGTAACCTTATAATTCGAACTAGTGGTTGAACCTCTGACGTGAGTTCAGTGAAGTTCCATAATTAAGTTTATATGTTTTAGGGAACAATTTGGGAAGTTGGTGTACTCACGAAGTAGCCGCCTCCGTGTTCGAAATATATTAGTAGAATTGGTTTGCACCTCAGCTTCCAGCTCCGGCTGACGCGTTGCTTCGTTTGCTTTGCAAGTTTTGCACCTTTGCTGCCTCGAATCGCGGTTTTACTACACTTTTTATTATGGATCGGTTCTCATTTACCATGCACGACCTTAGGTCTCACCATAAGAGTCACTGTAATAGCTCATCTTTCCTTTGGAAACTCGCTGCAAGAAATAAAATTTAAAATATAATGGTCAATAAATTTTAAACTAATGAACAAATTTGTATACACTGTGTGTATAAAATAAGACACCAATAAAAAAGCAACAGTAAAATATAACAACAACAAAAAACAGTAAAATATAACAACAATGAAAAACAACAGTAAAATATAACAACAATAAAAATGCAACAGTAAAATATAACAACAACAAAAAGCAACAGTAAATTATAACAACAATAAAAAAGCAACAGTAAAATATAAGAACAACAAAAAACAACAGTAAAATATAACAACAATACAAAATAATAGTAAAATATAATAATAATAAATAGTAACAGTAAAATATAACAACAACAAAAAACAACAGTAAAATATAGGCCTAACAACAATAAAAACCTCAAAAAACCAAATACAGCAACATTTAGTGTTGATAAGTAGAAATTGACGAAATTGTAAAAAAGAATGTTTTAATACTAATTTTTAACTTAATTCTAGTATGTACCATATGTTAGCAGATAATTATGTATATGCAAATTTTATAATAAATTAGCTGGCCCGATCCGTCTTCGCATGGAGAGATAAATCAAATTTAAATATGGGGATTTTTAGTATCTTTGACCCCCCCGGAAAATCCCCCCTAAAATTTCTAATTTTTTGAAAACCTTTCTTAGCGAGCACCTAGGGCCCTAAAGGAAGCTACATACCAAATGTCATTCCAGTCCGTTCGGTGCTTTTTTTAGTAACTTTGACCAACCCAAACCCCCTACAATTTTGAATTTTTTGAAAATCTTTCTCAGCGAGCACCTAGGGCCCTAGAGAAAGCTTCACACCAAATTTCATTCCATTCCGTTTGGTGGTTTTTGAGATTTCGTGATGAGTCAGTGAGTGGTATTTGGATTATCTATACTTATAAAAGCCAAATATCATTGACTCATTGACTCATCACAGTTTCTCCAAAACCACGAAGCTTACAAACATGAAATTTGGCACTAATACTCTTATATTCTCTAGACGCGTACTAAGAAAGGGTTTCCGAAAATTCGAAATTTTAGGGGGGTTCGGGGGAGGGGTCAAAGTTACAAAATCACGATTTCTCTAAAACCATCGAACGGATTGGAATTAAATTTGGTATGTAGCTTCCTCTAGGGCCCTAGGTACTCGCTAAAAAAGGGTTTTAAAAAATTCGAAATTTTAGGGAGGTTTGGGGGGGTCAAAGTTACTAAAAAGAAACACCAAACGGATTGGAATGAAATTTATTATGTAGCTTCCTCTAGGGTTCTAGGTGCTCGCTAAGAAAGGGTTTTAAAAAACATCGAAATTTTAGGGGAGGTCAAAGTTATTAAAAATCCCCATAAGAAATACATAGTGTAATATAATTAGTGATGTAATATATTTTTTGTTAATATACATTTAACTTTGATTTGTCTACCCGTGTAAAGCCGGGTCGGGCAAGATAGTCTATATATAAAATCCAAAACCCACTCCCTCACTCACTCACTGACTGATCACAGTATCTCAAAAACCATACCACCTAGGAACGTGAAATTTGGTACACATATTGCTCATAGGCCCTAAAGACGCACTAAGAAATGATTTTAAAATATGTGGCCTTTAAGGGTTGAAACAACCCCTAAAACAATAATTATTGTTTGTTATATATCTCAAAAACTATACTGGCTAGGAACGGGAAATTTGGTACACATATTGATTATAGGCGCTAGAAGCGCACTAATAAAGGATTCTAAAATATTTGGCCTTTAAGGGTTGAACCAACCCCTAAAATTATAAATATTGTTTGTTCTATAGATAATCTCAAAAACCGTGTAGCCTAGGAACTTGAAATTTGGTACACACGTTGCTCATAGGCGCTAGAGGCACACAAAGAAAGGATTTTAAAATATTGGTCTTTAAGGGTTGAAACATCCCATAAAACAAAAATATAAATTTTATACTTTCCTTAAAACTACAGAGCTTATCTTTTGTACATTTGTTTCTTACACATATAAAAATAAACCAATTTTACATTTTGTCACGTTCTGCTAAGGGGTGGAAATGTAAAAACAACCCTTAAAACAATAAAAATATTAATTTTTATAATTTCCTGAAAGCTAAAAAGCTGAAATTTTGTACATCTATTTTTTTACAAGATACATATGAAAAATCAACCATTTTAACTTTTAACATTTCGTCACGTTCTGCTAAAACGTAAAAATTTAGTAACAACCAAATAAAACTATTAATATTAATTGAATAGATTCACTTTGTTTTACTAAATTTAAAACAACTTAACATAAACTCTCACGTATTCAAGGCATACAATTCCAGACAGTGGCGTGGCGCGCTCCGTAAGACAATGGTTGACCACTCCCTACACCTCCCACCTCTAATTTCCTCCAATCGCTATGCTACACGCTTTTCATTGCCTCTTCCTTGCTTAGATTCTCACGTACCGACGACTGACGACCCAGGACTCTTTCCTCTTTATTGCTCTGTACTGGTCGGATGTGCTAAATTCAAGTCGTTATTTACAACTTTGTCGCTTACAAAACTTCTCTACCCGAAAAATAAAAAATTTCTCACAGACCAACTTTTTCATGTCACGATTTAAAAACCACATATAAGTTTTAACTTTAACTTGTAAGGTAAATTAGTAATACAATTATTTTGCAACTTTAAATTGCACCATTACTGTCCAACAATAATATTTTGTTTGAATGCGAAATTTCGAAAATTTTCCTTCATCGTAAGTTAGTCAAACAACAGTGTATTGAAAAGCGAGCATTAAAATTGTGTCTGTGTAAATGCTGCTTTTTACGCAATTGGTCCTCACCAAGATGGTGGAGTTGGCTTCAGCTGCTATATTGCAGTGCCCACTGCCCATGGCCTATCTAGGTTTTATACTATGTAATCATTGGTTCTGACACACTCTTAACCCTCCAGGGATTCCTCCACACAACATTTGCCTTAAAGTTGGAGCTCAAATTATACTGCTAAGGAATCTTGCTCCTCCTAAAATGTTTAATGGCACCAGGCTGCAGGTCAAGAAATTGCATAAGAATTTGATTGAGGCTACTATATTTACAGGTTGTGGCATGGGTGAAACAGTCTTCATACCCCGAATTCCCTTGGTCCCGTCAGATTATCATTTTCTGTTTAAAAAACTGCAGTTTCCTGTCAAACTTTGCTTTGCTATGACCGTGAACAAAGCTCAAGGTCAGTCTTTGAAAGTGACTGGTATGGATTTAAGGAATGACCGTTTCTCTCATGGTCAACTGTACGTCGCATGTTCTCATGGCCAACTGTACGTCGCATGTTCTCATGGCCAACTGTACTTCGCATGTTCTCATGGCCAACTGTACGTCGCATGTTCTCATGGCCAACTGTACGTCGCATGTTCTCGAGTAAGCTCACCTGATAACCTGGTAATTCTGCAGCCAGAGGGACGAACGAAGAATGTTGTCTACAAAGAAGTTTTAGAAAAATAAACACAACCCGTAAAAGTGTTATAACTAGAGTCAGTATGGAAGCTCTTCTAGATGTAAAATGAAGGTAAAGACGTAAGCTGTTTAAAACTATCCCGATCTATGCATTCGCATATTAAAGACGTATCTGGGGGATCTGCAACATCCATCTAAGACATTCACCAGTCTGTAGATTTAGCGGTTGAAAAAGAAGACGCTCTTCGCTCTAAATTATTTATCTTTTAATTGATTGAATTTATTCAGCTCACATACCGTGACGAAGACGATTGACGGGTAGCCAGTGAGCAATAAATACCAAACGAAAAAAGAAATAAATAAATACCAAACTTTTCAGCAAACTTTAAAAAAAATTCTAACCTAACCGGTTCAAAATTACTCAAACATATAATTTTGTCGATCCCGAAACGGGTGCACATACGCAAACAGTCGAAAGCAATTGGTGGCTGACAAAACACCGTAACAAAGTTCAGTGCGGCACACATCGTTCTATGCTTGATTCGTACTTGTGTGAGTATTTTGCCGATGGCTTGGCGGTATCACGGAAAAGACTTATTCAAGCAAATTCTCGAAGATATAGTCGCCTACTGGCCTCCAGAATAAAGGTACAACTTTTCCTTTCATAGCTTCTCTTTAGAAAATGTTTAAAGTTTGCTGAGACATAACCGAAAAAATCCCGAAAATACATGTAATAATTCACTTTCGTGAAATAAAAGATAAATGCAAATTAGAGACAAATATTACAAGTATGTAACACAGTGATGCAAAAAATAAAAAAATCCCCGTAGCGCAGCAGGGATATTCAGCTAGTATATATATATATATATATATATATTCATGATTGAGCGGAAGGTGATGGTCTTGTAAACTGTACACTATAATGATGGTCCATGGGACTCTTCATTTAAACAGGTTTATATAAAGATGCTATTGACTATAATATGTCATTTGGTTCATTTATAAGGATTCGTACACATATATTCCATAAAAAATACATTATAGTCGAAATTTTGGAACTTGATGGTCCTCGTGAAAAGAGCCTATCTTGATGATCCGCCTATAATAATTTATAAACTAACAGAACTTGATGGTCTACTATCCCTTTGAAGTACTGTGGGGGTAACAGCTCTGCTATTGGCTGACGTGGCTTGAGGGGAAATTGCCTGACAGCAAACGCCTTGGTTTGTTTTGTGTTATTGTTTCTTATTAAGTTTTGATTTGAAAACAAATAACTAACAAAAGGAACTGTTTAATTAAAACGCAACGCTTCCTTCGCCTGGTCATTGTGTAATGCTAAACAAGTGTATGTTTAGTAACAAGTTTTAATACGTTTTAAGTACAGTATTATATTTGATGACGAGAGAGTAGAGCGATTGACTTCATGGTTTGGTACGGATCTATTATGCAAAGGGGCTGCGCCCCAAATACGGGTATTGATGTTTATATAACTATTTTATAACTTTGTTTGCACTAATTAACAATAACGTATAGCGGCCGACTTTATAGTATGGTTCGGATCTATATCGCAATTGGACTACGTCCCCAAATACAGAAATTTGTATTTGCTGCTTATAAAGTGTAAAACTTGTAGGTCTATTAATTAACATGACGTCCGAGTTTATCGCTAGTTTACTTGGTATTGTTCTCATCTATTTTGCAATAGGGACTACGCCCAAATATAGAAATTTAGATTTTCTGTTTATAAATTGTAATTAACGTCAATTTATTTACCTATGGTGGATCCTGGGTATAGTAGCCGACATCTTGGTATAGTTTTCCATCTAAAGAGCCATGGGGCTACGCCCCAAAAACAGGAATTGTTATTTACTGCATATAAACTGTGCAACTTGTCACTCTATTTACATTTGATGCCGTCTAAGTGTACAGGTAGTCTACATGGTATGGTTCGGGTCTATTCTAGAATA
>JAGFPH010001190.1:0-20389 GCA_018207615.1 Philaenus spumarius
AAATTCTGAAATATTATGGAAGGTTGTTTAAAGGTACGCTAATTAGGCCGAAAGAACTGTTTTGGCGGGTAAAATGACAATATATTTTACGGCCTTATATTAAAGTAATGAAACATCTTAGAGAGAAAAACAAAATATCAAATTATTTGTCTATTATTATATGCACATTATGTTACTGTGATTAAATACCAAATAAAACTAGTAGCCTAAATGAGAGAGGTCCTTGCTTAACATGGTGAGATCATTCTTCAAACTTTGCATCGCTCCCCATACTGTTATCTGTACATTTAGTCTAAACAGTAAACAGTTTTATAATATACAACTCGACATAAACAATGAATTGGATAGCAGGCGGGAAGGGGCCTAACTTGGGTTGTCATTTCGTAATATCGTTCTCGATTCCTGATTAATTCGTTATGATTTCCCTAAATAGTCTTATTTCTATTTAGGTAAATTTGAACGATGTTTGTGTTGTTGGAAATATCTTTTCCAATGGATCTTTACAACTATCGGAAATAGCTTTCCTCAAGAAATTTTGTAAGAAAATGTAACTCTTTCACACTTCAAGATAAAAAAACAGCTGATCTTTTAAACATACGACAATTGTGTTGATTTAGAGTTTATTAATATAATATTTCATAGTCAAATTTGTTTAATCGATGATGTAATATAAAGGTCGACTAAATTTATATTCCCAAAAAACTGTAAAATAAATCTACCCAAATTAGCTAATTAGTATATAATATTAAGATGAATTGGGGAGAGGTAAATATATTTACATTTAATATTACTAATAACAAAAATGGTAATTTCCATATCACTAAACTGTCATTAATGTGAAAAAACTGTATGAGCAATACTAAAGGTACCACTAATTAAACAAACTAGATGTTGGATTTAAAGTCAAGATACAATAGGCACACCTTAAATGTAAAAAAGTAAAATAAGAATCCATAATATACACAAAATGTAAGAAAATACCCTTTAAAACATTTACCGTAAAAAGTAACCATTTATGTTGCTGAATATAATTAAAGGCCCTTTTCTTCGAAATCGCTCAACTTCACGTAATTATATATTTTATTACATCAATTTAAGGGCTGGGTACTTACTATAAAGCATGTTTTTGCTGTAAAACACTATCTAAAGTAACCGTTTGTGCTGCTGAATATTATTAAAGGCCCTTTTGTTCGAAATCTCACAACAACACCTAATTATGTACATTATTGAGTGGAGCGAGCGAAGCTCTTATACTACACTCTGGCTTTTTATTTCCACATACTCCTCCTGAACGGCTGAAGTGATCCGCACGAAATTTGATACGGTCATAGTAACCAACTATGGGAAGGTATAAATCTGAAATGGTCCAAATCGGACGTCAGGGTTTTGCCCTACGGCTCTTTAAAGTTGCAATGTTATTTTAATAGAAGTAATATTTGATTTGGTTTTTTATTGTCTGTTGATTATTCAGCTGTTAAAAGGACCACATCGAACTTCAGACTGTTACTATCAGCTGTTTGTAAATACAGTACAATAGTTTTATGTGCAATTGTTGTTTTGCAGCTGTTTGTAACTTGCTCCGCTCAATATTTTTGACCCCGAGGCGCTACGGCTTTTTAACTGTCAGAATCGGTTTTCCTGTACCCAAAAACATATAAAACGATACCCTACACTTTATTTTCAAAATGTTGATCCAAAAACGTGATCCCGAAGATCTAAGACCTTTTAAATGTCAAAATCGGTTTTCCCGTACCCAAAACATATTCATTTCTCCCCTACACAAGATTTTCAAAATGTTTACCCAAACACGTGACCCAGACGCGCTACGACTTTTGAACTGTCAAAATCGGGTTTCCCGTACCCAAAAACATTTAAAACGATACCCCACACTGTATTTTCATAATTTTGACAAAATGTTTACCCAACAACGTGACCCCGACGCGCTACGACTCACGCTAGAAAGCTCAATTGCTTTTCAACTCTTTGCAATAAAATTACGAAGATTTTGGTACACCAGAAGTTTTCTACGATGTCTGTGAGTGCTTATAATATCGTGTATACAGGAAAACAGACAAACAAAAAATTACCGCATGATTTCAATACTTTGGCATTTTAATGCGAGCTGAAGTAAAAAAAGTATTGGAACAATTTTGTAGAATTACTGTACATGAATAATCTCTAACAAATTGAATTTTGAGATAATTACCATCTGAACTCACGAGAATGTGAACCATTTGTTAGTAGTATTGCTTTAATAATAATAACTGTGAAGTACAATAAGGTATTTTGGGTACCCTGTTGTTCACTAGACAACATTTTGGAGACTATGAAGATTTTTGTCAAAGTCCCTGAAAGGTCGAATTTCATACATATAATCAAGGTATATATGAAGTACCCAAAAGGTCTAAAAATATTCTGAAGTCCTCAAAAGGTTGCATTATTAAGTACTTCAATTTCACCATGTTACAATTTCGAACTCGGAGTCCTCAAAAGGTCTCTTTTGTGTATGAAATTAGACCTTTCAGGGACTTGGACAGAAGTCTTCTCAGTCCCTGAAAGGTTGTCTGTCGTACGATTGGGTACCCAAAAGGTCTAAAACATAAACCTATATATATATATATATATATATATATATATATTTACTAAAAAAAGCAGGAAAAAAATACTAAACAATTGATTTCTTAATTTTTAGAACAAGTAGATAATGATTTTGGTAATAGCTTAAAAAAACCGCTCCACTAGGTGACCCTATGTTGTTCAAAACCCGCCACTGAAAAGGTTAAGATGCTGATGTATTTTGTGTATATATGTAATATAAGTACAGGACAACTCATATGTATACTTCAGCATTGCTGAACTGTGTATGCCGTGAATGAGGCAAGGAAAATAAAAAATAAATAAAATTCCAATTACTGAAATTGCATCTTTTTATTATTGGAATGGTGCATATGCCTATTTCTAACTCTTGTCTTACATAGTGTATAGGTCACCACTATCCCGACCACGCTAGTGTCTCTTTCCTAATCAATCGTAATTTTCTTGAAAGTATCAAGAGTATACAATAACCTGGTTGCATTTGCTTCGCTGGGCCAATAATCTGTGGCCATAGTCGCTGCGGGGGTTGGTAAACTAAGCGAGCAGGGGCAGAGCTTCTAGTAACTGATAAAACAATTGATTAAGGTGATAGCTTTAACCCATTCACTTAAAAAAATTTTAATTCCTGACCAGGCTAAAAAACAATCTTTTTTTGTGTTTTTACATAATTTACTGTATTTTTATTTATACACACAATTTTGCATTTTCATATAAAATGTTTTTTTTTTTCTAATCAGAATTGAATGTAGGTTTGAAAAATACATTTATTGGTTAAAACTCAAAACTATTATTAAATGACACTATCTGAAAAAAAAAAAAATAAAATCGAAAAATTTTTTTTTTACATTTCTAGCTAAAAAAGTAAACATATCTTTTAGTTCTGCGTTAAAATACTAAATGACATGTGAGGAACTCGCCAAGCTGTCAAGCAAAGTTCACTTTTGTATGATATGTCTGAAAAAATCTAGTAGATAAAGCGCAACAAGACACATTGGACACTTCCACTCATTGTCACTGCGCTGCAAACCTTACAACTATAACTTGAGGTTCACACTCAGCAATAGTATTATACAAGGTCTATCTAAAAAGTTTGGTGAATGGTATGATAAAAACAGAATGTACATTAGAAATACCTTTATTTTTATTCAAAATACTCTTCACCAGACACAACACACTTCTGACGATGTTCTTATAGCACCTCAAAACTGTTGGAGAAGTCTTCATATAGAATCGTTTTCAGAATTGCCGTCACTTGGTTCTGAATCTCTTTGACGTCCGCATACCCTGATCAATTTAAGGCCTTCTTAAGACGTGGGAACAAAAAAATCAGCAGGTGCCAGATCTGGAGAGTACGATGGGTGTTCCAAATCTGTCACATCACACTGAGTAAAAAATTGGCGTACAATGATGCTGGTATGCGATGGTGCATTGTCGTGCAGTAACATCTAATTTCCGGTCTGGAACATTTGTGGCCTAACACGCCTGATGCGCTACAACAAACGTTTGAGAACCTATAAGTAGAATGCAAAATTCACCGTTTGGCCAGCAGGAACGAAATTCCTTATGGATGATTCCTTCTTTGTCAAAAGATGTAATCAACATGGTCTTCACTTTAGATTTTTCCACGCTGCTTTTTGTTTGATTGATTGTCTTTTCATTTCAGGGTCGTACTGGTAACACCAAGTTTCGTCTTCTGTGACAATGGAACCCAGAAAAGTTGGATTCCGGTCAGACATATCAATGAAATCGCCACTGGCCTCAAAGGTCTTGCTTTTTTAACATCTGTTCGGATGTGCGGTACAAATCGTGAACAAATCTTGCGTTTGAAAAATTCTTCGTGGACGATGGCCCCCACTGTGTCTTTGCTAATACCAACTTTTTCTGCTATTAATCGCAGAGTCAATCGCCGATCTTTTGTTAGCATCGCTCTCACACGTTCAATGTTTTCCTGCGTCCTGCTTGTGGATGGTCGTCCCAAACGCGGTTCATCCTCCACCAAAATTCTTTGTCAGCGCAATCGTACACACATTTGACATTTCCTAGTCACAGTATCCTGCCCTTACACGTGCACCAACATCTCATGGGTTTCTGTCGCCGTTTTACCGAATTTGAAGCAGAACTTAATGTAGTGTCGTTGCTCCATGGCTTTTCGACGTACTCTACTCAGAACAGTCTGTTGCAATGATTGTAAAAGTACTGCAAAAGAAGCCTTGTGCAATTCCCAGATGGCAGGTTCAAACATTTTCATAACTGCACGCTGTTTCAAGCATTGAATACAAGACTTGGGATTAACGATTAAAAAAATTTACGATTAAAATTAATCTTTAAAAAAATATGGGTAACTTTTAACTTAATCGTTAGTTTTAAAACTGATTAACTTTTAACTCTTAATCGTTAAAATATTGGTTAACGATTAAAACTAACGTCAGTTAATTTGGCGGATGCCAGGAAAGATTTGTCACCATGGAAATACCGGCCGTGTTGGTGGTCCTGGCTTGACATCATTCAATATTCCTTAGTTTGGGATATTGTTTATTGGCCGGCCGGAAGGGATGGGGTGTCTAAAGATAGAACTAACGGTAAAGATTACCTAACGGTAACGTAAACAAACAAAAAACACGCCCATCAGTGTCATTCAATTTGCCCTTGGGTATATGCTTGGCATTACAGTTGGATAGTTTTGTTAATTTTGTATAAGTTTTTAGTTGTTTTGCCCTGTTGTAGTGATTCACAGTTTAGATTTTATTTAGTGAGTTACATAGTGATTTTTAATAGTGAGTTAGGTCTAGTGTAGAAGTATTTTAATTTTTTACTTTTTTATTTTAATTTTATTATGTCTTTATTGTAGCCAGGCATTTCAAACTTTTATGAACAAATAACAAGGGAGGGAATTAGTTTAACATTTAAATGCCTATTGTGTTTCCCAAAATTTAAAACAATCAAGGCTTCAGCAACTTCTGCCTCTTAAGGACCACTTAAAGGTAAGTTGTGCTTTAGCCGTTTTAGGTTGTTGTCTATCCAATTTTTGTCGTCTATTTTTTAGATTTGTATTTTATTATAGGGCATACGTTCAAGGGCGTTTGCATACCTGCCAACTTTTACGTAAGACCGTAAATCTTACGGATACTCGTAATTTTTTACGGTTATTTTTGTTATAAGCATATTTAATTTATTTTACATAAAAAAACAAATGTTCTTTATCTTATTTATTATATTTACTCAATTTGAGTTACTATCGACATTATTAAAACTTTTTATTTGGTTTAAAACGTCTTTTGCATATTAGACGCACAGAATCTGTGAGAACGTGATAAGTGATACGAAAAAACATCCCGTTTTTTAATGCGCATGAGCTAAGAGCAGTGATGTATCATAGATATGCAGTACGCATAATAAGACATTTTTTGGACAAGACCGACTCCATTCTGCTGAGACGTCTTGATTCTGAGTTTTGCTTTGGCGTAATTATTTTAGTATAATAATTCTATTTGTTTTAGTTCGGGTAAAACATTTTGAACATTTTTGGGATTAAAAGTTACCCGTGATTTATGTTTTCTGTGGGAGTCCCGACGAAATGCCTTTGTTTTACTTGTTATTCATTCCCGCTAATAGCGACATTTAATTTCCACGTTTTCCGAATTTTACAAGTGTCATCTAAATAACCTTTTCGCGGACCTAGCGGTTGTAATTAAAATTTAATTTTAATGCCGGTATTTGATAGAAATAAGAACATATTATTGTTCTCGGGAGTATAGGTTTTCGCGGACATACGCTGTTGTATATTAAATTGCGTTTTATGAAATTAGAGCTAATAATATTCAGACTTAGTGTTCTTTTTTTCTGATATTTTTCATTGTATTTTAAATAATATTTCAATAATTTTAAGTTCATAAAATTTTCATAATTGTATTCGGGCATCAACTTTTTCGCGGACATACGTTGTTGTAAATTAAATTGCGTTTTATCAAATTAGCATTAATAATATTCGGAAGTTGTATTCTTTTGCGAACATTCGTCATTGTAATAGTATTTCAACAATGCTAGTTCATAAAATTGGCACAAATTTATTCGGGCATCGGTTTTTTGGGGACATACACTGTTGTATATTAAATTGCGTTTTAATACCGGCGTTTTATAAAATTAGCTCTAATAATATACGGACATCGTGTTCTTTTGCTGACTTTCGTCATTGTATTTTAAATAGTATTTCAACAATGATAGTTCATAAAATTGGCACAAATTGTATTCCGTCATCAGTTTCAATCCTTTGTGCCTAATTCTTAAAGCTATCTAACTTTTTAAGTTTATTTATTTAGGGCATTGCCACTTTAGAAATTACCATGTCATTGGTCCAGCAGCATGTCGAAATGATTCAATATTCATAGACATAGACTAAACAGCTTTCTGTTTATCCAATTAATTGTAAAAATAATCATAATATGAACCCTAGATATTTTTGGCTCACACAAATAGTTTTTAGCAAACAAATTACATATTTTAATAAATATGCATATAAAGTTAATTGACATTTTTAATAATCCCATAGTAAACATTATCATATTATTTATAATTTCTTACAACAAGACAATATATTAACTGCTGCATGACCATTCAAAAAGAGCAATAGGCTATTCTATTTTGGATCTTATTAAACTTCGTTTCATTCAGTTTATACTTTTTGTAGCCTTTAAATTTTAAATGTAAGATTTTTACAGTAAACTAACAACAAATTAATGTTCCACCGTAGCAATTTAACCAAAGTAGCAAGAAGTCCTAAGTTCTTAGTTGACCTCATTTCTTAATAGTGAACTTTTATAGGGGCCTACTATTCACAAAAATTTTATCGCCTATGTGTGGCTTTATTTACTTTCTATATTCAATTGTACTAATAATGTTCATGAATAGGTATCTGGTTATGAAATGTGTAATTAACTTACTAGACTATTTAAAATGATATTGCCAACAATTAAGACAACCCAAGAACATTTTTTTATATACAGAGGAAAGTTGGTTTGTGTAAAAATTGATAGATGTAAATTTTACAAAGTTATAAGCTCAAGAAACAAAAAATTTTCAGTAATGAAAGGAAAAGGTTCAACTTTAGACCTACATAAAAAGAAGAAAACATTTTCTGTTTTTTTTTTTTTTCACAACGTACAAAAGTTTTGTAATTTAGTTCTAAAACAAAATGTATAAAATTATTTATCAATTTCAAATTTCTTATTTTGAAAACGCCAGTTTTTATGTTTCTACTAAAAGACTGCTAACAAAACTAGGCCTAGTTGAATAGTAATTTAAATTTAGGAAATTTGGCCTTTGCCCAAAAATGAAATATTATTATAAGAAAGTGTAAAGAATAAATCAAAGAATTGAACCGTATACTTGTAAATTATTAGTTCACAAAAGTATTTGAATTAGTTTTACTTGAATCAAAAAATGAGATCAATCAAATTAAACGTCGCGCGTGCGTATTAATAAACCTTATGTCGTGCCGTATTTTAACTTTTAACTTTAATCAGTTATTTTTTTTAACTTTAACTTTAATCAGTAAATTTTTTCAGACATTAACTTTAACTTTAATTAGTTAAATATTTTGGTTAACTTTCCCAAGTCTTGATACCAATATATTAGACCATTCACTGAACGTTTTAGACAGACCTCATATATTTCACTTCCATGTTCATTGTTTACTTCCAACTCATTGTCACTCTCAAACTTGTGTCGCTATCACATTCACCTATAAGTTTTGCATTGTCACTTTCATCCAAGTCCTTTCCACACTCATCATCAAATAAAAAGTTACCGTACTCATTTTATTATAAAACAACGCTTTGCAATTGAATAATAAAGTTCAAAATAATCAAAACATTGTTGTAAGGTGATGATATAAACAAAACAAAACAGTCAGCTGTCAACACAAAAGTTAGCATCGTCAGCTGGTAAATTGAATTTTTAGCCAATGTTTTTGCAGGCCTTGGAAGATGAAAATATAACCAAAAGAAAGCCTGAAGCTTGCAGAACAAGAAGCATATGCGATCTTTTTGATTTTTTACTAACTCGGCTAAACAATGGTGGACAGCGATTGGCCATCGCTGCACATAATGGCAACCGGGAGGGCTACGACGGATCGCTGTCGTTATAAGCGAATGGGTAATAACTCTACATAATTTTAGGTTATTCCGGCTTAGCCTGGGACCGGATGAATAATTTAGTTTCAGAAAACTATTTGGTAACTGGCTTAAATATTTTAAAACTAATAACTAACTTAATTCAATAAAGGAACCTCAACCTGTTTGGATCTAAAACTTACTGTAAATCCCAATTCATGCTCACACGCGGTTAATTTATCAAGCTTTTTTTGTATCAGTCAACTTCGTATAGTCATTATCTGTATGATTTCTCACTTTAATATCTCAAGGAATAAATATTGTTTTTATTAATTGAATTTTTTAACTGTTTTTAATTTATATTTACTTTTTTGTTACCACATTAAAAAAAAACAATTTTTATCATTAAAATAAAAAATAAAAATATTTAAATTGTAGTACACTCTAAAATTAAGTTTTTGTGTGACAAATACCAAAGAAACCTATCAAGGATGATGGAATTCATTTATTGTCAGTCCAAATAACACTAAAATTTCACATTCATCGCTTGACTCTTCGTTCAGCAAAATTTCTCTTATTTTTACTAAGATTACATAAATTAAGATTTATTCACACGTACATGGCTGTGATGAATTGGCCATCTTTATTAAAACACTTCGACAAAACCTTTTGAACGTGAACGCTGTTAACATAATTTTATTCACTCTATGTTCTGCTGTTAGCCGCCTCCTATAAACAGTGCAAATAGTTCATTTTAAAGCTTCACTAGAACCCTTTCACCAGAGTTCAAAGTAGATTGAGTACTTACAGGAAAACCAAGTTTTTGAATGATTCGAGCGTATTTTCTCGCCGCTAACCTTGAATCCTCTTCACTTTTTGCTCCAGTGCACACCATCTTTCCCGAACTGAAAATTCTAGTTGTAGTTCTAGGTTCTCGAATTCGCATGATGACAGCGGCAAATCGATTAGGATTGTACTCGGTGTTTCTTGCCTTTAATGCTATTTTCTTCAAGTCTAATTTACATCCTAAGTTGATGGTCGAAGCAATATTTCTGAAAATAAAATTATAATTTATTAAGTATGTATTACACGATTAAATAAGCATATATATGTACAACAAAGAGATTTATTATAGCTTGTGATGTGTGAAACGTGAGCAAACAAACATTAAACGTTTATTCTGGAACATCCAACACCATTCTATACCATAGAAGATTCTAGAATAAAACAACAGCAAAAACAGCTTGTGACATCATCCAAGTCAGTGGAGGATCCAGGGCATCATTTTGGGAGGGGAACTTTCTGGGGGGGGGTAGAGGATATGTAGGAGCATTTTCATGTTAAAATTTTCTTTCAGTATTTTATGTTTTTTACAAGATTTTTTAAATCTTACTATTCAGATTTTGTATAATAGTTGAATAGTAAACCTTTTAATTATTTGAACAGAACTACAGATGTTTAAAGAGTAGACTACTAATAGACAAATTTTACAACTTTGACTTCAAAGAAACAAGCTTGATACTAATTATAAATGAATAAGTGACTTTTTATCTTAAAATAACAACATTTGAAGTTAAATTTATATTGAGTATATTAAGGCCTAACGCTATAGAGAAAGTCTGCGGTTTAATCCTGATTTTTCGTATCTCTCAATCACTTGTTTGGGTTCAATAGGTATTGTATACCGTGGTGAATATAAAAGAGTGCCAATCCAACCAACCTTTTCTGAACCATGGTAGTTCTTGTCCACTACTTCAAGTGCCTTAACGTGGAGTCGCTCACTTTCAAGATGGACTCCATTCAGTTAAGCTGTCTAGGTGTATTAAAAATAGTATAAACATTTGAGGAATTTACACCAACCTCATTCCAGCATTTAGCTTTCAATTATTTATTACTATAATACTTTGACTTAACGTAATAAAGAGGTGACTGCTGTTCGATAGCGTAAATAATTTTTTCAGTGTCAAACATTTTGTCACCTTGAAGTACACAATAACCACTTTGAAATAAACAGGACAAATAAAAACTTTGAAATAACAACTAGAACCAGGACAAAGTCGTTACTTCTGACTACTGCGGCCTCTCTGGTCTGCGCTGCGAGTGCGCTTTGACAACGCTCCATATAACTTGGTTCGGCGTTGATAGCGCCCGGTTAACGCGGGTTCGCCAGCGTTTATAGCGCTAGCATAACATGGACCATGGGAATTCCATTTACCCAATAAACCGACGTTAACCTGACGTTGAAAACGCGGCCCTAATAACGCTCGTATAATACGGCCTAAGGAAGAAATGACATTTCCGCACTTGCACTGCTGACTGGCAAGGTACACAGAACTTTAATAAGCGTGTGGATGATGGAGAAAACATCTTTGTCACAAATATTTAGTATTGCTCGGTAAAAAAAAAACGTGATTTCATGTAAGATAAAAGTTGGTTAGTCCTACATTTATTACTGTAGTTAATTTTGGCATGGACTCAATAATATAAAAACAAACAAACAAGGATTGTGACGGACCATTTAAGGTAATAAACAAATTTTAATATTATTATACAATCCTGGAGGCTAGAAGTCCAAAAATGTTTAAAGTACTGTATGTTATAAAGTATTGTACAGTGTAGGCCTATAATTCTTTAAAAGAAGAATTACAGAGAGGCCGCAGTAGTCAGAAGTAACGACTTTGTCCTGGTTCTAGTTGTTATTTCAAAGTGGTTATTTGTCCTTTTTATTTCAAAGTGGTTATTGTGTACTTCAAGGTGACAAAATGTTTGACACTGAAAAAATTATTTATGTAATAAACAAATTTTAATATACAGTACTTTGTCGGAAGCATGAGTAAAAAACGAATATATCAAAGACCTGTATTAAAAAAAGTGATTGCATTGTAATTCTCAAAGCAATACTGCATTATTGTATTGTACTGTAATAAATTCTCTTTATCTCTACATCATTGAAAATATTTTTTAGATAACATAATTACTTATACGTATAATTCTCAATGTTGTAAAAAGAATAATACAGATTATCAAATTTAAAAAATGATGCCTACTACACCGATTGTTGATGCATAATTCCGAGAACCATAGCCTAAGGCTGGCCAGTAGACCCTTACTCGCGCCGCACCGTTGTCTGGCTGTTTTACCGCAGCGCTTCAGCATAATATAAGCTAATATTAGTACAGACTGAAATAACAAGGACTTGAGTTCAAAATATCGGGTTGGTTGCAATTCAATATTTGTGACTTTTAGATGTAATGTGATTGTAATATGTACCTAAGATATTTGCCATCAACATGTAGACCTGGCTTCCTACTTTCTTCTTTTTTTTTGAGGTTTGGGGGGAACGTTCCCCCAGCCCCCCCCCCCCCATGGATCCGCCAATGATCCAAGTATTGTATCACAAGTTATTTTGTATCTATTACTAGTAAGCTCCCATTGAAAAATCACAGGCAGATTAATTAGATACACATAAGAAATAGATCATTTATTAAAATAATATTGAAAAACAACAGACTTTACTTATGCTGGCGGGGATTTTTAACTCGGTAAATGTGTACAATAAATATTATAAAACTGTAGGCCTATTTGTTAATATGTGAATTTTATATACAGTATTATATATCTTATATATACATATATATGTAGTATTATATATATATAGCGTATTATAGCCTCTATTAGTTCTATAACTCATATCTACAAAAAATGAACTCCACAAGAAGTTATAATGATTGAAGTTGTAAACATAACCTCAAAGTATAATCTAGGCTCAGTTGTGTTTGAATTACGGTACAGATGATGGGTGAAATCAGCTATATTATATGTCACTCATGTACGTGACACGTATGTATGTATGAACGGACTTACACTCCATTTTGTAGGAGTTGATTATAATTTTGTTTAGATTAAAAATTGTTTGTTATTATTCTAAAAGATTCTCAATAAGAATCCCTGTGGATAACAGGGAACAGACGAGAACAGTTTTTTCTCCGAGATGTTTGTTACTTTCTGCCTCTCTCAAAGTGACATTACCCTTTATCATGGAATTTTATTAACACCAACACATTCAACATGTCATATTCTCATTATGCTAAACTAACTACTACCCAAAAACAATAATCACGGTGGGTATAAACTATTCATTGATATTGGTTAGCCAGTGAAAGAAAGTGAAGCGTCCCAAACACAGAGTAGCCTATTTTGTACATGAATGATGAAAGGAACAATAGTCACATTTATAGGTCACATTTAAATCAAAATGTCATAAAATTCAACTGAAAAATATTGTTTATATCTACAAAAAGCGCTTTTAAACTATACCCCAAATAGCTATAGTATTATGAAATACGAATATTTATTTTTTGGGGAACAAAGTTTGGAAAAATTCTGTGTAAAATATTTGTTTTGGCCTATGTAGGATTATTGAAGGATTTGCATGCTTTATAACTAATACCAAAATTCATTCTGATCGATATTTCTTTTTGTTCCTAAGAAAATCAAATAAGTTCCGAACAAAAGGTGATCTTATAAGGATTCTGTTTTGCTTTTAAGATATGGAACATGACAAAATTATTATGCTTCGGAAACTACTGCATGGATTAAAATAAAGTTAAATTTAAAGTTGCCTTCAAATTGTATAAATACTTTGTGACAAAACCTATAAAAATTTATTAAAAACGTTATAATGGTCTTTTACATCAAACAGAATAAATCTAGCTCTACAAACAGAAAAAATAATTCTCAAATTATGAATGTACTGACAGAGAGATGTGCATTTAAATCTCTTGTTAATTTGACTTACTGTAATTTAGGAACAAGTCCAGGATCAGCTGATAAAGGGGCCATAGGTGTCATAGGTGTCATAGGTCCAGGTGTAGCGGGTCCTAAACTGGGTAACTGCTGATGACGGTTAACCATGGGCGAAATCATGTTTTGCTAGAAGAAGCATCAATATTTAGTAAGCTGTGTGAAGATGAATATAGTATTTGTATAACATACCAAACAAACCTTCATAATTAATATAACTGTTTACACAACTACTGATCTCTTCAACTAAATGTATTTCAAATGCCAATAGGGTCTACTTGTAATCATGTATTAGTTCTCAGGTATTAGTTAAGTTTAGTGTGTCCTTTGGAATTCCTTATTTTTAAATATATTCTGAAAGTAGATTATACTTTTTCCCTTTTTACGTTAATATTTAATATTAATGACTTTTCCCTACATTTTTAATGTTAAATTATTATTACTGTACAAGAACAGCAAAACACCTGTAGGTACACTAGACTATGCAGAACATCTTGAGCTGTGGGTTATGTCATGTCTTGCTACAAATGTCAGGCTTCCAAGTGCTCACCACGCCTTGCAATGCTTGACTTTGTTGATTATATACAACTGTATTGTCATTTTACTATTCACCCTAGATATCCTAGTTTTTCTATATAACCTATGGAAAAACACTTTGTTTTATCATTTCAGGCTAGTACAAAGCCTTGCAGCATCCCCTTACTTCTAAGCGTTTGAATTGTAATGATTGGCACATCTCAAAATATTCTGAGTCAGCTGCATTAGAAGACTTACTCGGTGATAAACAAATAGGCCTACATGTATCGAAATCTTTTATTTCAATATACAGGGTGCCCCCGTACTATCTGCTCCCCTTATGTGAATTTGTTCCTGGGGTCGAGTCAAACATATTTCACAGTATAAACATGGGTCTGTTGCTTACTTTTTTGTATGTCTGTATGTGTTTTTTTTACAAAATACAGTACTGTAATTGATATCTAGAGAACAGTTTGACCAATTAAGTTCAAACTTGACATGAAGTTATAGTACCTAACAATGATTTATTTTAAGTAAAAGCTAAATTACCCCAAAACCCTACATTTTAACAAAAAATGTCAAAGTACCTTTTTTATAGCCCTCTTAATTCCCTATCGTATGGTGTAACTATCCGGAAGAAGGATAATAGTCAAGTTAAAAATAATAACAGCATACGTAACCCAATATTGTTGTGTTTACTGTGTTGGTATAGGATGCCGGGTTGAACAAACCAATTACTACACATAATGCAACTATTATCCTTCATCCGATTGTTTTGACAGTTACACCATCCCATGCAGAAAAAAAGGCCTACAAAAAAGATGTCTTGACATTTCTTATTGACATTAAAATTTACTGTTTTTGGGTAAATCAGGTTTAAAATTTTCAAACAGTTACAATTTTGAAACGCATTATTGAATATAATCGTTTATTTTTCTTAAAATAGATTAATGTTATGTTAAAATTCATGCCAAGTTTGAACTTAATCAGTCAAACCGTTCTCTAGATCAAAATTATTTAGTGAAAAAAACAAAATGGCGGCTATGGGGAAAACAAAGAGTTTCAAGACACATGTCCAATTTATTTTTTCTCTCATTCTTATGTGCTGAATATTGCAGAGTTATTATGAAACATCCTGTATATACATAAATAGCTTAGTAAAAGTATGCAAAACATCCCAATATTATGGTTACGTATGCTGTTATTATCTTTAACTTAACTGTTATCCTTCATCAGATTGTTTTGATAGTTAGATTATCCAATACGGAATTAAAAGGGGTACAAAAAAGATGTCGACACTTTTTATTCAAAATAATTTTTGTTGTTTGGGTAACTTAATTTAGGATTGAAATTTTCAAACGATCGCCATTTTGAACTAGATCATTGTTAGGTATAACGTCATGTCAAGTATGAACTCAATCGGTCAAATCGTTTTCTAGATATTAATTATTTTGTAAAAAAGACAGACAGACGAAAATTAAGCACCGTAGACCCATGTATATACTGTGAAATATGTTTGTCTCGATGGCAGGAACAAATCCACAAAAGGGGACCAGAGAGTTCGGGGACACCCTGTATAATTGTATTCGTATGAGAATATAAATTTAGTTATGGAATAGGGTAAGGATCACAGTTGCATACCATAGATTTTTTACCCAATGTGTACTATTTGGTGAAATTACAGTAAAATTTAATTAGGAAAATTTAGTTGTGGTATCAACCTATGTTCGTTTACAAACTGGAAACATACTGAGATTATTAACTACACTATAAGTTTAGGTTTTATTATTTTTATTTCAGCATTGTAAATCAGAGAGTATATTCTATAATTTAGACTTTTAGTCTACCATTACTTGTAAAGAAGTGATATCAACTTACGTTTACAGAGTAGAAACTCTGTGTAAAGGATACTGTGACTGGCGACTATAAGTTAGTTTATATTCAGGTTTTATTCTTAGGTTGCAAGCCAGCTGTGATAGAGCGCTGCACTAAAAAAATCTAACTTACAGTCTGCTAATCAGAATACGTTTCCAGTTTGTAAGTTGGTAGCACTTCTTATTTTCCTAAAAAGTCTTCAGCTAAACCTATTTCAACAAGTAGTGGTATCCTAAAAGTTGGCTGCCTTCTGTTTTGCTAGGATACTTCTTGTTTTTCTGTATAATGTGTGTAAACTTACTGGAGTCTGGGGCTGCATCATACTTTGTAGAGTTGTAAGCCCAACAGAAGGTGCATATGTAGACATAACATTTTGTTGTTGTATGGGTAACAATAGAAGCATTTGCATTGGTTGTTGAGCCATGGAAATAATTTGTTGGTCCTCTTCAGGTTGGCAAAGAGGAGTTCCTATTCTAGGAAGGATAAACCTTGGTCTAGGTAGCATTTTATCCATTTTGTTGAGGTGTATAGTTTCCTAACCTAAATCTATAAAATAAAAGAAAATAGTAGTATAAGTTATGCTAAGAGACAATTATCAACACTTTTTTATGAAAACAGTATATTTAGCAATATAGTAACAGTATTAAGAAATATGAAATCACAAATGTAAAATCATTTTTTTCACTAATGACGATTCCATAAAAAAAATAAGCCTAATCAGACTTAACACAATAAAGTCAACACAACACAACGATCACACAACGTTTAGTTTACATACAATTTAATTTACAAAACTTGTGCTTGGGATGAGCATCGATAGTCAGTCGATGTTTCGTTCTCAATTTACATCCACTTTTATTAAAATTCCTTTTTTCTAACTTTTGCTGAGGAAAATTCATCATGCCAAAATGTCATCTGGAAATAGTTTCATGAAGTTGATGGCTTCCGTTTGAACGTAATTTTCGCTTGAGTTTAAAAGAAATTCAGGTTGAATAATTTTGTAAATGTTCAAAAACTGACTTCAATTCCTTTAAATCATGCGTCTAGTTGCCCACATAACGTGTCTATCAAGGGGTAAAAGACAGTCACTTTGAAGCAAGATTTTGGCTCTTGCAGCCTTTCATCCTTGCTCAGTTCATCAAAGTGCTTCTTTGTTTTAGCGATTCTTTTTTGGGCAAAACCGAGCTCTATACCCCAACACGCACACATATTTGAAGTTTCTTCATTAGGTTTCGCTGTGAAATACTGAATCTTTTTCTAAAATGGTATAGGGCCCCCTGGCTTCAAAGAACTTTGTATTAAATAAATTTTTTATTAAACACATTAAAAATTCATACTTTATAAGAATTAAGTCGTTTTGAATAGATTTCTCAACAAATGACGTTAAAAATACACTTTTTTACATTTCCCCCATAGAAATCCAAGTAGAGCCATAGGGCTGGGACCCCTGAAAGCAGGGCCCCAGGGCACTGCTCCGGTTGCCCCGGCGGTAGTTACGGCGCTGATACCGGGAAGTCTGGGAGTTATGGAAAATGGCATCCTATTCACACGATTTGATGCTATTCTGACAGTAAATTTCCAAGCATAATACAAATGATTTTCTTATGTTCTTTCATGTTATATTTGTATTTTCCCTTACATTTATATAATAAATCATGTGCTTCCTGTTTACAACCTGTAACTTCTGTACAATGGCACTGTAAATAAAAGAATTTACATCAAATTTTCTATGATATAATTTAACACATAAAATATGCTGATAACAAAAATAACATTTCATTATTGACTTAAACTGCTTTTGCATTGACTTGAGTACAAACTGTAAGCCTAATTGTTTAAAAAAGGATGTTTTATTACTTTCCTCTAACTGCCGGCAAAAAAATAAAATAAACTATCACTAGGCCTATGTGAATTTGTTTTTGATTTTTATTTTTTGTTCTCGTTACTTTTGAAAGTTTAACCTTGTTAATTGCCGCTGGCCTATTATATGCTTGTATTGGTACTAAAATTGGTTATTCTCTTGGTATGAGTGTCATAACTTTGCCAAAGCCACTATAAACTGGATAAGGCTGTTGAGTACCTGGATATGGCTGATAAGAGGTGGATATTGCGGTTGCATACCAAAATAAGTGGTATGTTGAGGCACTGCTAAAAGAATAAAAGTTGAGGCTATATTTCCCAGAAAATTATAACAAACATGTATGGTAAGCTAAACAAATTTTTATATATTTCTTAATCCTATATCAGAACAGTAAATTTGAAAATAACAAAGAACCGTAGTACAGGGTTAAACTAAAATTCATTATTTTAGTTATAGTCCAGTCAATATGTACTAAAAATCAGGGGTCGCTGGAAAAAAATCGGAACTTTCTGAAACTTTGGGGCAGGTGTTGTTTGTGACCAACCACTAGTGTTAAATCCAAAAGATCGCCCTGATTAACCCATTGCAAATTTTAGGGGGGCCAAACAACAGCGATTTTTTTGGGACTTTTTTCAGTTTTTGGGCTATAACATTTTTTCCTAGCGTCCTACAACTTTGACCATTCTATTCACTTTTGCAGATCATTAAATTTCCTACAATTTGATCTACTCAAACTTATATTTTAACCGCATAGTTACCGAGATGCAGAGGTTCAAAAATGTGCAAAATTTACCAAAATAGGAAAAACGCCATATAACGCTGGTTTTTGCTATGTACCTGGAATTTTAAATAATATTGAATGACATTATGGTTCTTTTATACATAGTCTAATGTTACATGAACCCTCCCCTCACACCCCCGCCCCCGAAACCCATTCCCCTCCCCCTCCCCCCGAACCACCATCAATAGGAAACCTCGCATATTACATAATATAAAAAACATTGAAAATCATTCCATTCAAAAATCATCACTCCTTCCCCCATACCTCTATCGTTATAAACAGTTGTAAAAAGTTAATTAAACGTTCTTTCAATTGTTAAATAAATAATAAAATATAATAAGTAAATAGTAGTACCTATATCCTTAGATATCTTAAGCATCTTCTTCCTCCGTCATGGCTGTTGTGGACTCCTCTTCACATTCTCCTTCTGAATCCTCTTCTTGGAGGTTGGTTTCAGGAGAATTGTCACATGAATTGCCGCAACAGTTTTTGCATAGTGTCGAACAATGCAGAACAGCTTTTTTGCAGCTGAACTACATCCTTTCGTGCACTTGCAGGATACGATTTTTAATATTGAATCAGGTGCAGCATTTCTGGTGGTGGTTATGGGAAGTGTTCCTCTTCTTGTCACTAAATTCGTCTTTTCATCATCAACATCAGTTACAGTGGCACAAGAGTCCTTTCTCGCCAACGACACGAATAAAAGGAACTTGATATAAATGTTGATGGCTGAAATGGAATCAGCTGGGATTGAGGTAAAGCAGGCCAAGGAAGATGCTGATTTACTAATCGTCCAAACAGCCATTCACAAGGCCAACATTACAGCATTTTTATTACAGGCAAAGATGTAGACCTGCTCGTCTTAATGACTGGACTTGCTTCCTCCCACCGTAACATATATTTCCAGAAAAGTAGAAGAGGAAACGCCCCCACGTTGTTGTACTCAACATCGTCGTGTAAATTCCAGCCAAAAGATGTTTTATTTTTACATGCCATAAGTGGATGCGACACCACGTCAGCCACATACGGTATTGGACAAAAAAAAGTTTGCAGCCTTTTTGAAAAAACACCTGCTTTGAGTACCATATCGGCAGTTTTCAACCAGCCTGATGCCACACGAAAGCAGATTTCTGAAGCAGAGGAAATGTTTATGGTGGTCCTGTATGGGGGAACCATGGGCACAGATAACCTTGGCGAGCTGAGGTATAAATTCTTCACAACATCTGTGGCCAAACTGAAATTCCAGCTCGCCAAACTACCGCCTACCACAGACACTGCCGCATACCATGCGTTCCGAGCGTATCATCAGATACAAGCCACACAAACCAGGATGAGGAACGAAATGTCACCTTTGGCATGGGGATGGTCGCTGACAAGAAGAGGAACACTTCCCATAACCACCATCAGAAATGTTGCACCTGATTCAATATTAAAAATCGTATCCTGCAAGTGCACGAAAGGATGTAGTTCAGCTGCGTGCAGCTGCAAAAAAGCTGTTCTGCGTTGTTCGACACTATGCAAACGGCAATTCATGTGACAATTCTCCTGAAACCAACCTCCAGAAGAGGATTCAGAAGGAGAATGTGAAGAGGAGTCCACAACAGCCGTGACGGAGGAAGAAGATGCTTAAGATATCTAAGGATACAGGTAACTACTATTTACTTATTATATTTTATTATTTATTTAACAATTGAAAGAACGTTTAATTAACTTTTTACAAATGTTTATAACGATAGAGGTAAGGGGGGAGGAGTGATGATTTTTGAATGGAATGATTTTCAATGTTTTTTATATTATGTAATATGCGAGGTTTCCTAGTGATGGTGGTTCGGGGGGGGGGGGGGGGGGGGG
>JAGFPH010001190.1:20489-40370 GCA_018207615.1 Philaenus spumarius
GGGGGGGGGGGGTGTGAGGGAAGGGTTTATGTAACATTAGAATATGTATAAAAGAACCATAATGTCAAAGAATACAATAATAGCAGGTAGTTGTATCCTGCCCAATATTCCATTACAACACGATTTTCAATGCTTTTTCCACTATGCAATGTGCGAGGTTTCCTAGTGATGGTGGTTCAAGGGGGGGATGGGTTCCGGGGCGAGGGTGTGAGGGAAGGGTTCATGTAACATTAGACTATGTATAAAAGATCCAGAATGTCGTTCAATATTATTTAAAATGCCAGGTACATAGCAAAAACCAGCGTTATCTGGCGTTTTTTGCTATTTTGGTAAATTTTGCACATTTTTGAACCTCTGCATCTCGGTAACTATGCGGTTAAAATATAAGTTTGAGTAGATCAAATTGTAGGAAATTTAATGATCTGCAAAAGTGAATAGAATGGTCAAAGTTGTAGGACGCTAGGAAAAAATGTTATAGCCCAAAAACTGAAAAAAGTCACAAAAAATCGCTTTTTTTTGGCAACCCTTAAATTTGCAATGGGTTAATCAGGGCGATCTTTTGGATTTAACACTACTGATTGGTCCCAAACAACACCCCAAAGTTTCAGAAAGTTCCGATTTTTTTCTACCTCAAATGTACATATTGACTGGACTATTACTAAAGATAAATACTTTAGTAAAATTACTCTCACAGACCAAACAAGAAGGTCACTTTTAAATAATCATGAAACTTCAACAGGAATGTATTATGATTTAAAAACACAACTCGCAATGCTAATAACTTAGTAACAAATAAAAATTGCCTATCGCAAAAAATGTCTAGTAACAAATACCAGGTGTTATATACTGCCTATTTTGTCAATAAAACTAAAACAATTAAATTACATAAAAATGTGTATAAGAGACAATCATGATAAAACTCAATTAGCAAGGTCCTGTTGCAAGAAGTTTCAGCATTTCGTCTGTGTGTCTGTTATGTGATTATGACCAAACGGGTTCGATTTTCTTCAAATGTTCCTTGAAATCAGAAAAAATTACTTATGTGTAGGGATTCTCATATTTTGTAAATATCAGTTTTAATAATATTATTATTATATACCTTGTAAATGAGCCACAATGTATATTACTCGAATTGATAGATTTCACTGTAACAATGGTAGATGAATGGTTAGAGTCAGTGACTTCAGTATAAGGATTCTTCGTTTGATCCCCTGAATTAAAAAACTTTTTTACTTTTTCAAATGTTTTCAATATTAATATGTCATAATTTTATTGTTGGTTTGATCCCATATCAACTCTTTTTACTTTTTTTAAGTGTTTTCAATATTAATATGTGTCATAATCTTATAGTGTCTAAATTTGGCTTTCTGTGCCTCTACAAATAAATCTTTAGAAAAACTGGTAAATTAATATGATAAAACTAAATGTTAAACAAATTAATTGTAATAAAGCATAAATAATTCTTTCAACACAAATTATAAAATTGTAACCTGTAAAATGTTCTTAATCGAAATAAACAAATTTAAAACTAACTATGAACCAAATAATAATACTTAGTTAAGGTGCATTTAACAATTTAGTTTAGTCAAAATTATAAACATAAGGGAGAAATAAATATAATAGGTACTACTAAATCTCTTACTTCACAAACCTTTATACAAATAATTTATAAGCAGTGTATAAATACCGAAAAGTGATCACTAGATGGATAAAGAAGGTATTTATTTACTTAATACTATATATTATAAGCTAAAGTAGAAAAGTCTTAAAAAAGCTCTTGAATGCTTCGTTTTAGGAGTAGGCCTATTACCTATCTGCATTTCGTCCATTTCTCAGTCAAGGCCAAATGCATTGTTTGATTTTCTCCAAATTTTACTTGGATATTCTTTGAAGGCATTTACACTGACGTGTGCAATCATTTTTATTCCTTGAGTCCATTTTTTACACAGTTGCAAGGAAAGTTAAGAGAAAACAAAATCAGAAATACAAAAAAATTATCAATTTTATAGCCAGTTCTGTGATTATTTGTAAATTTTCTTTCATATCTCTAGCTCGAATCTTATCGAAACCTACTGTTTTTTTTACCTTTTTTGAGATTTGCAATTATTTTACTGATATCGATTACAAGAGGACAATGTGAACTGAAGCGAAGAGGTTAATGAAAAGACACATTTTTTGTATTCAGGAAATTTACGTTGTCATTGGAATAAAAGGATGCAAAATAATTAGAGAATTGATTTGACAGATCTTGTACATAATTGGCTTGAATCGAGGAAATTGTACCTTTATATAAGTTTGATATGTTCCTAACATTAAATTAATATTATGCCATATGTTTCGAAAATCATTCCTATTAGACAAAAACCTTTTTCATAAAAATCTGCAATTAAGGGCCTATTTACTCTTCGAGGTCTACTGTTCACAGAACTACTAGTAGATAAGTAATCCTACTCAAAATATGCCTATTCACTTATTTTTTATTCTATTAGTGGAAAGCTAAGTACATTTGAACAATTTACTCATGCAATGTGTCTATGTAGGTATAACTTAAACATTGAAATTAGGACTATTCTACAAATTTTTCTACCTTGATTTTTTTTTTTTTTTTTTTTAACGTCCTGCTGTTTTGCACTTAAGGCTAATGAAGACGGGACCTACAGTTTTACGTGGAATCCGAACCACAGCCAACGATGTCTGTTAAGAAACCATTTAGAAAATTATTCGGGGTCAATGGGAATTGAACCCGGAACTTTTCCATTGATGGTTGCCATGATGATTGATAAAGCATTGACGCCTTAACAACCACGGCCATCGTGGCTGTTCTACCTTGAACTAGCTGATTTTGTGTGTAGTGAAAAGTCTGGTTGTCTGACTCCATGTGTAGGGTGGATGTTCAGTATTATAATAATTATGTAAACACAATAAAATTAACCAACTAGGATTGATTTTCATGTAGGCTATAATCCTAATATAACCTTCAGAGGGACATATTTAAAAAAAAAATATGAATTATAAAACGTAAATATTTATTATGGAATCATATTATAATATAATAATAAATATTCATTACGTTTAAATAATTATGGAATGTTATTTAATTTAAATTTATAAACTGAAGCTTATAGTCTTTACCAATGTGAAAATGATTTAGACGAAGTGAAAATAATTTATTTAGTGGAAATATGTAAAAGGCAAATCTAATTAATTGTTAGGAACACCTGAGAGTACATTTTTTAACACTTTTAATGCACAACTTATGTAAGAGCAGCCCAGATCTTACAATGGCAAGCAATGAGATCTTGCTCTTGCAGTCATGTTTCTCACACATGCCGTTGTGATTTAGACTTTGACGGTGACAAATTGTGTCTAAATACATTGAACTTTATGGGAGCATTTGTGAGAGTGCAAAACCCTATTTGCAGCCTGTTGTTGGTATAACCAGTGATTACCAACCTTGCTTAAACAAACCAATTTTAATTCATTATAAATTATTATTCGCGTTACTTCTGGTTAGTTTGGAGATGTTTTGAAGCCTATCATAAATTTACTTCTTCCTAAAAGTGACCAATAAAGACATTGCTTATTCATGAAAGGTGAATTGGAATTCTTCGACAAAATGTGGCTAGGATTATCTCAAGAATTGATAAAGTTAAAATGATTTTGTTAAATTTGTTTTACTTAAAATATAAAAAGTCAAAAGTCAGATCACATTTTACTTTTAAAATTCTTTCAAAGCCAAGTCTGATAAATAGACTTCACTGAAAGGGCACAACATAATATCACAGTTATCTAACATGGCTATTAGGCTAAATCAAATTATTTTAGATGTGAAACTAGAATATAGGCATATATAGTATTTTCAAGAGAATTAAGGACTTTTATACATTTAATCACAGGTCCTTCCAGGTCAAAAGGAAAATAAAAACAAAGCCCCTCCCCCAACATAGTCTACTGAGTTGGGCAAACTTCCCAGGATACCTAATAGTGTAAAAAGTATAAAAAAACAAATACAAAATATAATTTGAACACATGCTTTTTGCAGATACAATTTTATCTTTAATTTAATTCTACACCATCGATGCCCAATTGGAGGAGTGAGCTTAAAATGTTCAAATTCAACTCCCCCCCCAGCCGATACCTTTCAGCAATAACAAAGGAGTTATCTTCCACTCAGTAATCAATATAATCGCTTAAAGGCCGGGGCACACCGGGCATCCATCGATTCGATGGACGGACGTCTAGCCTTGGACGTTCACGGAGTGCTACCTTCACACCTAAAACGTCCATCCGAGGTGTATGTGGAAGGTTTTCTTTCTCTTCCACTCCTGTTCCCTGCAATTTTCCAAGGCAGCAGTTAGGCTACAATGTCATATGTGCCTTGGTGCGAAAGTGATTTTTCTAAAAGCGTTCCGTGGTTTAATGACAGCTCAAGTAGTGACGATAATGAAATAGTTCTACTGTATTCTGTAAGTAGAAGATCTCATTGGGTGCACCCAATTAACAAGAGAAGGAGTTCTTTTTGAGAAGTCCATCATTTGATGTCAGATTTAGAAGTTGATGAAAAGAAGTTCACTGACAGCACAAACAAAGCGAGCAGAAGTACCGGTACTCGAAAAAAAGGTCGGTAACGTGCCTTTCGGATTCGGTGTCGCCTGCTGCCGAGTGGAGGGGCCCACATGTGCAGAACGAAATGTCCACTCGGATGTTTTAAAAAATCGCCCTGCCAGCGATTCCAAAACATCCATCCAATGGACGTTTGTTCCGTCCAGCGAATGGATGGATGTCGATGTGTGTTGCCCCATTGAGAAAGTAGGCAAGCGATCTTTTTCAGACGCCCAACCAATCCGTCCACTGGATGGATGGATGCCCGGTGTGGCCCGGCCTTAACTATTAGTCAGTACTGTAAACCTTTAGTACATTAATTGAAAGGAACCTGTTTTCCACAATCAACATGTTAAGGTAGACTACCTTTAGTAAAATAAATAAATAGGCTGCTATTTAAGCCTAGGCCTATTTTCTTATTTTAAAAAATGTTTATTGCAATACACACAGTCCTACAAAGTTCCAAAATTAGATTGAAAATAGCCTATACCTCACTTTGTCACCTACATTACAATGTTGTGGGTTTATAATGTTTAGTAGGCTATGGTAGGCCTAATTACCTTATTAATTATTGTATATTTTCTAAAATAAATACACTAGCATATTGTAAAATAGTTTTAAAAATCGATGGAAAATCAGAAGTAACTAGTTTTATAAAATATCTGAACTAAAATCCCAGGTCCCTGGGCCAAATTCTCCTAGATCCAACCTCTAGGCGGACATGTTTCATGTTAGGCTATTAAGTAAATATCTGATCATATGTTCGCCCACACAAATCTGTGTACAAAAACTTACATTTTTAGGCCTACCTATAGACTACAAGCAAGAACACAAGTACTGTAGGCTATATGTAATAGATTTAACAGGTGCTAATAATCTGTATACCACTATCTGCATCTCTAGCAATAAAATAAAAACTAAACTACATAGGCCTACTACCTTCAAAATAATTGAAGCTGTAAGTCACTTAAATAATTGTTAATATATAAAATCAAATGTTTAAACATTAATAACACTGGATGTAAATTGAGCAACTTATGCACTTACCTATACACAGGAAAATAATAAGTAAGAGAAAAAGGAAATATTCAACAGGAAGTTGAAATAGTTGATCATCAAGCAAAGAGATCAAATAAAATATTTTGTTAATTAATCTAAGTCCTCTAAAACCTAATACAAATAAAATATATAAACAAAGAACTAACTAAACTAAACATTTTTTAGACTACATTTTACAACCATTAATGGTTGTAATGGAAGACCAAACTTTGTATCATATGGTGCATTATAAAATTTGGGACCTAAAAATAATCTCGTTTCCATAAACAAACTAGGCCTATTATTAAGTCTGGCAGTTCTATAAAAATCTGCATGTTTGGTTTTGTATTTATTAGATATACATTTCAAGTTATCAGTATCAATGCCACTCCTTTTTAAAAATGTTAACATTACTTATTATACGTATAAGTATCTTAAGGGGAAATTTTAATTGTACAAAAATAGAACAAGAACTTGACCTTGGAAAATGTGCATTTTTGTTCCCTTATACTCAACGCAGAAAAACATTATATAATTGTCAATTATTGATCTATTGTCTTAAAATCATAATATTTAAATAGATTCGTTTGAAATTTATTGTATTCTTTCTATACTTTAATAATAATTAAAAAATGATTATAACTTAAAATTTATAATTTGACAGTGTATATATATATATATATATATATATATAAACAAATTATTGATTGGAATTAATGACTAGACCACACATATTTTGGGCTTTGTAGTCATACCAGTATATTTATTTATTTATAATGGTAGACTAACCATAGTTTTGATTTTATGAAACTAAAAGCAATTTATGTTTAAAATCTAACATAAAATATTATTTCGCAAATCATTGAATAATGAGTCTATGAGATTCGTATACATGAGATTTGTAATTATACACATTTACTTTTAAAACATCACATCCAATGATCACAGATATACGTGTTCACAGATCACTTAAACAATTCTTTGACAAAAATCGTCTGGTAAATTCTGGAACGCAGACAAATATTTAGCATTTAAGTATTTGAACTATTAAGAGCTTTCGGCAGCACTCTACGTATGCGAATCATGGAATTTAAATAGATCCAGTCTTTAATTTAAAAAATCTAAATTAATTTATAGACTAAAACTAACATGTTTTATGTAAATGCCGATTTATTGCAGGCTATATAAAACATATTTTATTATATTCATAGCAAAATTTTAGGTATGCATACAGTAGATTTGTGACTAGCATATATGATGATGACATAAAAAAATTATATATATAATTTATAGATATACTTTTTCCAGATTTAAAATTTGCATCTAACTATTTTAAACAGATTTCAAGCAATTATGATTGGAACAAAAACAACACTAGATGAATACGAAATTATATATTGCAAGCATTCACACCTGGTAATATTATGTTATTGTTTGAATTATTAAAATTTTCAATGCTAAACTACAACTTAACTAATGTTACTAAGTTATTGTGTGCACCTCTATTCCATTAACTTCGGGGTCTACAGTTTTTGTACATGCATTTATAAACGATGTGAAACTATGTTTAAATTAGGACTGACAATTAATTATATAACTTATTAAACTATTGTTTATATTATGTCTCAATTCCAGTTTCATTGTAAATTAATTCTCAGTAACAATCTTGTAGGATTTCCCTTATCTTGTAAATTCCAATGATATTTTGTAAAACTATTTACACCTGATTTTGTATAGGCTAGTTTAAAAAAACTCTTTTACTATAAGTTACTGTATACATTTTGGTAAATACACAATTATCAAAATCATGACATACTAGACATTATAAACCCACAATATTTTTTTTTTTTTTTTTTTTTTTTTTGCTTTCCATGCCACTTTGGGCCTTTCGGCTAACGAGCATGTTTTTTTGGGTTTTTAATATTTTATGGTCCCCCGCGGGGTTTGAACCCGGGACGTCTTGCTTATGAGGCAAGTACCATAGCCGTTGAGCTATGACAGAGGACATTAAACCCACAATATTGTAATGTAGGTAACACTGTAACGGTACATTTTTAGCAACAATTTTTTTTATAAACGAAGGCCAAGTACGAGAGAAACCGAAATTCCCGGCCAATGCATTTGAAGCGAGAACTTAATAAACGTTAGGGAAACGACAACAGGACCCGAACGACAGGACGTACCCGGAGCCCCCCTACAATAAGTAAAACTACCTCCGAAGAATAGACAAACTGATGGTTACGATAGTTGAAGAATTTTAATACTACTGGCGTGGTAGGCGACCGTTCACATGACAACATGACAAACAACCGTTTATACTAGTAACGATATTAAATCGTACTTTAAAGCATTAATTGACACTGGAGCGATGACCTCAATTGTAGAACAAGATGTTAGTCGGTACCTTCACGAAAAAGGTAAAAACTCAACCTCGATGCGATCGAAAATGAGAATGGCTAATGGAAGTGAGACGCGTGTCCCTGAAAGCTTCCATTACCTGTGTTAAATAAATAACACTCCAGTTAGAATAACAGCTGACCATATTCAAACTCTTACTACAATATGGCGATATAGTATTAGGAATGGAAATTATCGACAAGTTAAAGTTGGTGCGTCTATACGTTTCAGCGAATACCAACGAACTCGAAGAGCTGCCATCCGACAGCCACCTTGGGAGTATTGTTCAATTTTCTGACGATCAGAATACAAAACTTTCCCAAACACTAGTGATGGAGCTGCCAAAGTTCAATAACATGCAAAGAAAAACCATGTAGGTAAAACATAAAGGCTGTAAAATATATACCCGAAAAACCACTTTGGTGGAAGAATTGTAAATTTGTTTTATATATAAAAATTTTTAAAAAAATAAGAATAGTAAGCCATGTACTGTCTTTAGTATTATTATATTCGTTTAATATACAGCAATACAAGTTTCCACTTCACCACTGGTTATTTTTGTGCACAGCTAGTGTATTATAAAATAATTTGTTAAAGGCTACCTATTATTTTCTTTGCCCAATTTGTATAGCACTATTTAAATACTTTTGAAAGTCAGCTCCAAATATATGTTAAGTAACATTATTAAAAACTGTTTTTTGTCTACAGTTTTGGTTAATGCTGGACAATTCTTTTATGGTAACGGCAACTAAAACAGAAATAAAACTTGGACAAACTTAACAAATAACAACCACTTATTACAGCTACGAATAAAAATAACTAATAATAGAAATAAAATTATTTTAAATCTTAAATTTAGTTGACAAACTAATAGAACCATAAACTTGCAGAAACTTACTAAAACAAAACAGGTTAGACTGATTATATGTGTACAGTCTAAATGCCTTGAAATTACTGTATTGATAAGTATGCATTAAATTCATTAAACGTAGAGGTACTATAAAATTTCTATAAACATCTTTTACAGAGAAATTTCATTTATCAATTAACTCATTGAATACATTTTTTTATCGAATCAAAATTTAAAAACGTTTTATGGAAATAAAAAACTAATAAATAACCAAAAAAATTTGGGTAAAATTAAACAACAAAATAAATTAAAAATATTTTATAAAAATCTTTTTATACTGTTATCAGTTTCAAGACATCATTCCGTTGCTAAGCATTTTTATGAAATTTTTGTTGCAATAGAAATTTCAGCCTAAAGTGAAGGTGAAATTGTAAGACATGTTTTAATGTGCATAACTTGGGAGTAAATGGGTATGTACATTGTTTAGACGTTGTAAGTACAGTAGTATTATGTATGGTTGACTATAAGGCTGGGTTTATGCAAGGCGTTTTGTGTTGCGCGTCCCGGAACTCGGAACTTGACATGACATTTCGGTCACAATTTGTTCATACGTTTTTTACTGTTCCTAAATAGGATTTTTGGGGAAGCTGATACAATGCAATAAACTGTAGTTGTGAAGTTAAGCTCATAGTGCTGTCTGCTAGTTAACAAATTTGTACCGCCCCCGTTGGGAATCTATGGTTTAAATTGATGGTCACGCTCATCTGCAGTACAGTAGTCCCATGATGAGTTGTTTAATATAATTTTGTTTCCACATCAATCAGAACCAGTGTTTCTGAAAAGTTGGATGAATATTATCGTACAAACTTGACTATTGTTTCGTGTTACATTAATCATTAATTTATATATGAAATCAGTAAAACAAAGTTAAAAATTATCATTGATTTTAAAAACGATTATATTTTTAATTTATATTCCAGCTCAGCTCTTTGAATAATCCCCTGGAAAATATTGTTTTCATATTCGGATGAGAAATATTCTAAGAATAAATTGTTTTATCTGTCTAGACCTGAGAGCGTATGCTTATAAATGCTGAACTTCTAAAATTCAAAGCTCTCTTAATTTGTATTATGTTAATATAGTAAAAACTAAAGGTTTTTGTGTTCTACAGCTTTTATTTTAACTTTTTCACTAACTTGTTCTGTTCTGTCATTTCGGTAATTTAGTTATCAAACTAAACACAACACAGAGTGCAAAGGAACTTATGTAAACTCATTGACGGGGTGAAGAACAGGTCCTGTTGGTCGTGAAATGAACAATAAAACCTTCCCCACCCCTGGATCTCAAGAAGAGCAGAGACTAGAAACCTCTCCACTGTTCTGTCGTGAGACGCTGAACGCCCTGCATAAATGCACCCATTTGATTCAATGTATTCAGAGCAAACGAGCAACAGTCTCGGAACCCTCGTTTTAAATATCTGTCGCCGGTATCTAGGGACACGGCGTCCCTCCGGCGACACAAATTTTGGCGAGCTGTGCATAAATGCTTCCAATTCATTCAATAGAACTAGTAACACAGCGCGCCTGTCGCGCGACACCAAACGCCATGTATAAAACCAGCCTAAGACTCGCAAGGATGTCAAACCCATCTTAATATAGGTAAATATAGTCTTCTTTTATGTATAGCTACATTTAAAACACAGCAGCAAGTCACGTACAAAGATTTCAAAGTCTTTAACCTAAATTAATCATTATTTGTTCCATACTTTAATATGTAAATAGTAGTATGCTTGATAATTTTTAGGGAAAGAAAAGTCTAAAAATCTAATATTTTATTTTATTTTTACAGGATATGTATAGGCCTACTTTCAGCTGAATTGGAATGGTTGTGGAAGAGGTTTATCGGCTTTTGATAATGTCAGTCAACAACCGTACTTACTACAAGTCATGGAAAACACGTAATAGGACCTTTAAATGATAACACTTCAATTCAAAATGAACAAACAAGTCGGCATAAGTAGTACATCTTTAAACACAACTAAAATATAAGCAAGTAAGAAAGCTAAAAGTTTTTGTCTTATATCTTGACCATAAACTATCTTTTTTTATTTTTCACAAAATTGTATGGAATTTAATTTAAAGTTTGAACTTCTGCAGTGATTTTGAGATGTATTTTATGCATTGTTTGTCTTACAAAACAAGCAATCTGACACTGCCATGATGAACACCTACTCCACAGGGAATAAAAAAACCTCTATTCTCATTCTTACATAAAAACCAGCTTGTATGTTAATTTATAGATTTTGGGACAATAACTTTTTTACCAAGTCATATAGCCTACAACTCATTTTTTTCTGCTAATTTATCTTTATCATTTATTTTCTTCTATGACATCTTTAGCCTACTGGGAGAATCCATAATTATTTTATTTTCTCTTTTTTTAAAGTGACAGTGTATTGAGCTATTCCCAATTCAAATTTGATTAAAATTGAAAAAGTTGAGACTATAATACTGTATTTATATTTTAATTCAATATTTTTGTTTAGGAACCTACATACTTTTACCATGGTATAGGTAGTAGCAATTAGGATGGCGCGTGGTTTGCGCAGAAGCAGTAATGCCCTTCTCCCTCCAACACCAGTCTTTGTCGTTTTGTAAGAAAAATACAGTCTGTGTCAAATCCATTGATTAGAGGGCCGCCGAGCAATTTTTAGCATTGGACGCGCTTTCAATTACAAGCTTCTGCACAGTACTAGGATTATTTAAATAGGACAAATTTTATATATTTGTAATCTGCGTGATATGTTGCAACTAACAGTATAAATATCTTCCAGTTTAGTAAATGTTCGGAATTTATACAAAACAAATACTTCGATTTTTTAAATCGGGACATGAAAAAGTAGTATAGAATAGAATAGAATAAACTTATTACAACACAATTTTACAAACAAACAAAAGAAATACATAATGGAACCGTGTTGTAAAAGCAACCCCAACAGGTAAAAACCCTAAAGTAAAGCGTAAACTATTTTTATTTTTAGGGTAGAAAGAAACTTCCAGCAGCAAAGTTGTAGAAAATTAGTTGATCTACATATTTTCAAACATTTTTCAGTCAGATGTTTGGTTTGTCCACAAATCGCTTGCAAATAAGCGCAACCAATATTATCAGGTAATAGCCTAATGTAAACATATTGTTTTTTCTTTTTATTATATCTATAGTTAATTTATAATAATTATCTGAATTGAAGAGCGGGACAGTTAATTATTTAATGTAATGTAAATATATTGTTATTTTTCTTTTTTTATATCTATACTAAATTCATAAGAAACTACTTGGGAAGAGTTGGACAGTAAATTATTTAATGTAATGTAAATATACTATTTTTCTATTTACTTATATCGATAGTAAATTTATAATAAACTACTTTATAAGTAATAAAATAGCCTTTAATTTAAATCGTATTTTAAGAGTGTTTAGTACATGTTTTATTTAAAATGTCTCGATATCATAAAGTAAATAAGCCAACAAAACTAGGGTTGACTGTACAATGCCCTGCCTAAACTTAGGAGAGGAAGTATATGGTGGGATAGGTACTCTGTCTCACTCGCACTACCCGCCATCCTATATGATTTTATCTATACTGTCGGGATTTTTGATAAGATATTTTAGACATAGACCTATCGATATCTAAAGAACCAGAACCTGCAGGAGATCTCATATTTCTTAATGAAAATAAAGAATATGTTACAACTAAACAGGCAGGTATAATATAACAGCTGGATTACAGAAATTTTATTCAAATAAATTATGTTTTTATGTAATTTGAAAAGTACCAGAAATACACAGGGCCTACATTTATATTCTAAAATTACCAAAGAGTTCCACAAAATATAATTTGATCTGGTGAGATAAATTACTGGAAAGTTGTGCATTTACTACCTTGTTGTTTGTATTCTAATCTAATGGGTGTACTAAGTTTGAAGGGGAAAATGTAGGCCTATATATAATTTATTAAATGTTATTTGCCCATTTTAAATATATGCCTAGGCTAATTGAAGTTGTAAAGTGGAATCACAATCAGCTGTTACTCTATACTTCTAATCATGCACGTAGGCACGTAGGTTATTTATCTACATCTCTAAATAATGTAAACTATTTCTCAGAGGCATTTTAACACGTTCAGTGCGGAAGCCTATTATAAAGTATCTTCCATTTGGCGGATTTGTAAAAAATGTGTTTTTGCCAATGAATTTGCACCAAAAACCCATAGTTTGGATTAATTTTTAATTAAAACATGTGTTTTAGTAAAAATAAATTGTAAAATTTCTTGACGCTGTTACGAAATGAAATGAGTCGTTAGGCAAAAGCAATGTTGATAAATGTTTAACAATAGTTGAATTGTATTAGCAAGCACAATTAGATAGTATAGAGTAAATAGTTATGCAATTATGAATTATGTAATTCATAATTGCATTTTTAAGTAAACCAATATTCAGGTAGAAAGACTAGACAGAGAAAACTGAGAGGGGGTACAGAAGTTTTAAATATGAAGGACACATTAGATAGGGGGTCTTTTGGGAAAGGTTCTTGGGTGAAAAGAGAGGTTTTGGGAGACTGGGGCTTCGGGGTGTAGATGCCGGCATGGGCGTCAAGGAGAAACCAGAAGTTTACCAGCCCAGGTGGACGTCAAGGCGAGGAAGCTGAGCTGTCCGATTATCAGAGCTACCAGGACAGAGTAAAGGTGAGGACACAGTTTGTGGATGAAAGGGATAATTGTTTTATGTAAATTCTAGAATCAGTTTCAGTGAGTTGATCTGTTGGGAGAGTTAAATATATAGGCCTATTTAAAAGAATTCATATTTGGGGAGTAGAAATTTGAGCTCAGTTTTGCTCATAGTGTAAAGTAAATAACTTAGACTAAGATTAATTGTAGTTTTTACACAGTGGAATCAAATGTAATGTAGTATTTTTTCTGAATAAAATAGATGTTTATATGTATAATATATGTTTGTACCCTCTCACTAGAATTAGAGCCAAGCGAGTAGCCCATTACATTTGTTTTAATGGCATCTAAACTAATTTTTAGATGACTTTGTCGTTGGATGAAATAAAATCTTTACTCCATTAGAGTTGGATGCCATTAGTTACTATTCAAGCATGCTCTAACTGGTAGCTATAAAACCTCTGCTTTTACCAAAGAGAGAAGAGTGAAAAATATACTAGTCAGAATATTTGCAAGCAGCCAAAGTGCATTGCTGATGCATTTCAAGTGGATCACTACAATATTTTCTTAATTTCTCCGGCTCTATTGGTCGTAGAAAAATTGAAACAAAATTAAAAATACTTGTAAATAACACAATGCACCAATTCCTGAGCACAATCAGCATTTCAATTTGTATATACTAACCTGTTGTTTAAAGTTACATTGTAAATTTCTACAGGCTTCAGCCAGCTTAATGTTTAGAAACTTAAAATCTGTAACAAAATGTTCATTTGAACCCAATTGTAAAACTTTTGCCTGTGTAATAAGATCGTTTTAAATTAAAGCAATAAATCAAGAATCCTACTAAATAAAAAAGTGAACCTGTCATTATTAAAAGAAATATTTAAGCACAAAATATATATATCAGTGATACAGTAAGGTAAAGTAGTTATAAATGATTTTAAAATAATCAAATTATAAACAAATAACTATTTTATTTATCAGCAGATTTTACTTGAAAAAATTACTATTTCCCTCTTAAAAAAATTTAATAGAGCTTTTAAGTTTTTTTAGTGAAAATAAATCTTAAATCATTTTGATGTCATGAAATTTTTTGAAAGTAATGCTTACACCAAAGGTTGAGCTTAGTGTTTATAAAACACAACATAACCTTTAATACTTCCCTAACGATAAGCCCCAAATCATTAAAAAATGTTAAGCTTACAGGATTTTTATACTGTGGGATATGAAAATTAAATGTTGAAAATAATTATCACCATATGTTTGTTATTTTCTTATGTTTAAACATTCTTTTGATCATACCAATGCAATAAACCATTGTTTACAGTTCTATCAGCTGTGATTGAAACCAATCGATTCCCGATAGGCCGGGTAAACAGTCAGGGTAAAACAGTAAAAAGGACTAGGCCGGATAAGAAGGTTCCAAGATTTGTCACCACAAGCGCTGCTATTCTACTTACAGTACTGTATTCCATTATATATTTTTTAAACAGCTGACTGTTTCTAGCAACATAAACAAATGAAACAATAACAAATCTTTGATGTTGTTAGTTTATTAGCCTATAGACTATTGTAAAAGTGTAAACGTACTTAATAATGGCTGATTCAAATATTAATATTCCTGAATCAATATTGAAAAGCATCGGAATTATCAATGCAGTTGTTGCCTGACACTTCACGGTTACGATATGAAGATGAATACAATAAATTTTAAAATTGGTGTGAAGAACGAACACTACACATGAATCAAGTAATTGATGAAACTATGATTGTATACATGTCTGAAAAAGCAAAGAAGATGAAACCAAACACTTTGTGGAGTAGATTTTCAATGTTAAAAAAAGTTGTTTGAAAATTAAAGAAAACATTGATATTTCAAATCATCTTAAGACAATTGCATTATTTTAAAAACAGTCTATTGGTTATAAACCTAAGAAAGCTAGTATGTTTACCAGTGATGAAATTGCCAAGTTTATGATCAAAGCGCCTGATAATGAATGGTTGCTTAGTAAAGTTATTTTAACTTTAGGCATATATGGGGTGTGCAGACGAGATGACATGTTGCGTATAAATAAAGATGATGTAAAAGACAGTGGCGAGTACATGATTGTTTTCCTTAGAGATGGAAAAACCCTCTAGCAGAGCTTTTACAAATTACTAATGAAGATTGTCCATTTGAACCTTGTAACATTATCAGAAAATACATGGCTCTGCTCCCTCCAAACCTGAAAATTACAAGATTTCTTGTTGGCTACATATCAGGAAAATGTGACCCTCTGCATGTTGGTGTCCATAAAATAGGAGCCGTACCAAAAATGGTTGTTCAATACCTGAAACTAGAAAACCCAGATTCCTACACAGGACATGCTCTGAGAAGAACCTCGACATCCATGTTGTTCAAGGGAGGAGCAGATTTGATTACACTAAAACGGCTTGCTGGTTGGAGATCTTCAGCCGTAGCCGAGGGGTACATTGAGGACTCAGTTTCGAGAAAAATTGATGTATCTAAAAAACTGTTCTCTAAAGCAAGCACCTCAAAGTCTTACAATCCAAAATCAAAACATACAATCAAAAATTAATTTGACGGCGATTACTTTACAATCGACCAAATTTTCGATAAAGAACAGAGTGAAACAATCGCACCTGACTTCCAAACGGATACCCAAAATGTATTTAACAGTTTTTGTTCTTCTGAAAACGTCCAGGTTTTACAAAAGAAACTCCTAAATAAAGGGATTACATATCGAATAACCAAAACTGTACCATCAACATTTCTTTCAATTTGTAAAATTACCTACTGCTCTTAACCTAATAAATATTTGATTGGTTAAACAAGTTACTTTTGTTTGTACTTTATAGCTGGAAACAGTTCAAACATGTCAAAAAATGACAAGTTAAGAGAGGGTGTAGGCCCAAGTTTATTTTTAGCCACCCTGTATATTTAATAAAAGGTGGTATGAGGAGAAGTACTGTTCATAACTCGTCCGAAAGTGCTATACCGGTGCTTGATCGATCGTGCACCGGTAACAACCACTTTCCGGACTTTGTTGAAATATACTATTTCATAGTTGGTTCATATTTGGTTCATAAGACTAATGTAAATATTGTTGTCTTATCAACATTTTCTGAAATGAGGTCAATTAATTGCTTTACTGACATAAGAACTAATAATGTTACAAATGTCTTATTAATGGTGAACTAAATCATTCCACGGATTCACAGAAACGGTAGCATTTGGATAAAATAGGCGATAATAACCACCTAGGTTTTTCGCCTTTAAAAACCCCAAAAAAAAAAATTTGGATAAAATAGTCAAAATTTGCTATTGTCCAGTGTTTATAATAGAGAAATCTGCACTAATGATACTAACATATTAAAATTTATATAAATAAATTTTAAACAAAATAAACAATAATTAGTTATTTTCATATATATTATTATTTACACTAAAATAAAGATAAAAGTGGTAAATATGTCCTCCACATTTCTGCATGCTTATCTAATTGTACAATAACTTGTTGAAGAAATTCATTAGTTTTCTTCCAACCTATCTCATCCTGCCTTAGAACATGTAGCCTTATGTAGGTGATAGAAACCCCATTTTCATTTTGGGTAAAAAACTTAATAAAGTTTTAGTTTAGAACTTGTTTATTCATGCCTAAAATAATAGTAACTTTGCCCTTATTTCACCTTATTTTTGTTGGTTAGATTTTGTAGCTTCCATCTAGATCCGTCTGCAGTCTGCATCTGTTTACTAATAATTATTATCTACACATATTTCCATAAATTCTTTTAATTTCTTCTTTTTTTTTAATAATATATTTAGCCTTGTTTGGTACAGGCTACAAACAACAGCAGTAAATTTTCCAGTAACCACGTAATTGCAAACAAAAGAACATATGAGATATACTCGTACCGTACAAAATAAAATAATTAAAACATAAAAAGGCTACATATAGGCTATTTACATTTAGGAGTACTCTTTCACCGAGTAAAAAGCCTACTAAACAAGATAATTTTTGAATTTTTAAAATTGTTCAACACCAGACAGTTCCTTTATAATATTCGGTGACTTGTACAATTTGGAGACCCGAGTAGAGTGTGGATTCTCAAACAGTTTTTATGTGTGGATTGGGAATTGAAGCATTTGACCCTTCATGGAATATCCATGCTTGTACTGTCTGCCATTAATTTAAACACTTTTTTAAAATGAATTTGTACAACACATAGCCTTTTAAATTGCAGATTATCCTTATAATTTTTGTATGAATACAAAATTGTTTCCAGATTCTACCAAGCTCTCCAAGGGCTTATCTGAGATGAGAGTATACATATGCAAAACATACTGTAAGACTTACGTATCTGGGCTACTTTATCATGTAAGATTTTGTAATTTAATTAAGACTACTGTGAAGTTATGTAAGGTTTTGTAAAGTCACTTTGAAAGTTTTGGGGGCTCCACCAGATCCTTCTTACGGATCAAATTTTAGCTTGGCATGTGACGTACTCCTAAGAACTGGGTAGAAATAAGTACAGAAACCTTTTCACAAAATTATTAAATATATTCTGAAATTTCTGAAAATAATTCCTACAAAGATTATTTTTCACAAAATAGTTAAATACATGTAAATGTGATACAATTAATTTTTACTCAATTTATATTTTCGAAAGTAATTAAATGAAAGTTTACATTCGTCTAAGGAGGGCGGTGCTAGTAATTTAATTTCCCGCTCTCCTAAATTTTAAATCTATGTGTCTTAGTTTTAATGATTGAATCTTAAATTTCTTCTAATTACTAGTACATAATAAAATATGATATTACAAAATGTATTATATTATTTATAGATTTATTTGAATGATATTAAGTTGCTTTGGTGACTGATTTCGATTACTTATGAGGTGTTTTAAACCCTCTTTTCAGTTAATCCTAATAAACCAGTCCCAATACGATTATTTATTAATGAATTATTATTTATTTATTTTTGATTTATTTTAATGTTACTTCTAAAACACAATACTCTGGATATGATTTCGTTTGTTATTCAATTTTAACCCTCGAGATCTGTCTTAACAATGAAATGAAATTTTATATCTACTTACATAATTGTTTGTTCTCTCCCACTCTCATACACTTTGCACTTTTATATTTATAATTTTATACACTCCACTTATTGACTTTTATTTATTTTATTTTAACACTTCACTTGCACTTTTGATGATTTTGATTTATTAATATGATGATTTTTACTCTCTTATTATTTAATGGTTGGATGATTATTCTGTTTGATGATTGAAAATGTTGAAAATATTAAACTAGGACATTTTAAAAGTTGTGGTCTTGAAGTTACTCTTCCGGCAGTTCTTAGATGACAGACCTCATGTTCTCTCCAAAATTTCCCCACCACACAGTTTCACGATTTGGATTTTCCTTTGATTGGTCTATTTGAATTTTATATTGTTCTGATTGGCTTTTCAGTTTTACAGATTTGTCAGTATTTATCGCGTGTCTGCACTCGTTGATTCTCACAGAATAACGCAAAGCAGTGTATTTGTGTCTTAAGTAATTTAAGCTGGTACATCCGTTGTAACTTCCTGTTGAAATACAAAGCTAGTCTGGCCTGTTTCTGTAGATTCATTTATTATGGATTTATTTAAAATGTATTTTATAATATATTATTATAATTATTTTGTTATTGCTGATGTTAAAGACATTGGGTATTGGTGTTTCAAGTATTGGTGTTTACTTACCAATACTTACAATACTATTTTTAACTGTCCAAACTGGACATTCGTGAAATAGCACACGGTGCAAAAAAGTGGAATTAAGTTTTTTTGAAAGAAATCTAACATGAAATTCACATTTATTATGCTTTTGTCAATTACCACTCTTATAGATTTTGATTAGTCTCTCGTTGATTCAAAGTGATTAACTGAAACTTTGTTTTTAACTTTTTACTGTGAAATTTATCTAATTAGCTTTTATTAAATTTTATACCCTTTGCTGAAAACCAATTCTCTACCATAAATAATGTGCGTGTGACAGATTCTTCTATTTCAACAATATTTTCCTCTAAAACTGTTAATGTGGTGCCATCAGCAAACTGGAAAGTAGTTGCTTGGCCAATATTATAAGGCAGGTTATTTACATATACCAAAAATAGTAAGGATCCAATATCAATCCCTGGGGATTCCTCGAGAATTGATTTCCCAAGATGAGCAATGCGATCCATGAGAGTCAGAGTAAACTACTCTTTGCTTTCTACAAGTAGGA
>JAGFPH010001190.1:40380-72188 GCA_018207615.1 Philaenus spumarius
AAAACAGTAAGGATCCAATATCAATACCAGGGGATTCCTCGAGAATTAATTTCCCAAGATGAGCAATGCGATCCATGAGAGAAAGAGTAAACTACTCTTTGCTTTCTACAAGTAGGATCGCAACCAATCATTTGCATCTCCATGAATACCATCAAATTTATGGAGGAGAGCTTTGTGATGTCAGCGAGAAGGCATGTAGTACGTTGAATACACCTGTGCGATCGATTTTAAAAGACCAAGAACAAAGGAATATTTCTTTAAAATGTGTTCATTGAAAAAAATTTTGTTTTGCAAATTTGTTTTTATACATTGGTTGTTATAAATATTGTTGGTTGAAAAACTTTTGTTGTCGGATAAGCAAGGGTTGTACAGTATACTGTATGTTTTTGATATATTTCATATATAAAAATGTCTTGTTTAATTGACTAGGTTAAATTTTAAATACTTTTTGATTTAACAACCATTCGCTCTTCTATTGCAATTTTTTTTATTAATTTCTCATTTTTAGAAGCAGAAGAAATGTGTAAAACTGTTTTACTTGTTCGGTCTATAATACTTTTTATTTTATTGTAGACAAATACATTTATTTGATGAATTCAAAAATATGTTAAATTTTTAAGTTTCCTTACACTTGATGAATTTGGAAAGTATGACTTACAGTTGAATAATTTTACTTAATTGTAGATGTAAGGCCTGATCAATTGACAAAATTCAAAGTTAAATGTATTCAAGGTTAGACTGTAAAAAAACTCATTTGCTGTAATTTAATTTGCATGTAGTTAAAACATTTTTATTTAAATTGTATCATTTGAATGAGATATTTACCATACAGTCTGCAGAACTGTTCCAAAAATGCCTTGGTTTGTTTGTAACTTTAAAAAATTAAAACTTGAGACTTTCAAAGTACCGTATGTTTTGAGACATAAAACCTATAATTAATTGTAAATGAAGATAAACCTTTTTGCAGTTCAACTTATAATTTTAAAATGTTAACCATATTAAGTGATAAGTGACAACCATTTCAAAAGGTCCTGTTTAGACAAAAATAGTGTAAATAAAGTTTGATACAACTTTAACAATAATTATGGTGTACTTAATTTTGTTATTGCTCACGTTTGGTGTAGGCATACTGGATTGGTTTGAGCAGCACCCGCCTTTCCCAGAAACTCCAGAATTCATATCCATCAGTATAGGGCTTGTTGGAGATAATAGATTGTTGGCTCTGTACCCCTTCCAATGTATACTTCCTGAAGCCAGGAAAAGGAAGTACGTGCAATACCTTTTACCACCCGCCAAGTTTGATCGAGTCATCACAGCTGCCAATATTCTGTTTTTACACGCCATGAGTGGTTATGATACGATGTCAGCTCTATAATCGGGGCAAAATAAAGTGTGTGAAAATGGTGAATAAGAACGCAGACATTGGACCTCCCATCAACATATTTAAAGACCCTCAGGCTGATCTAGAGGCACTTGTGAGTGGAGGAGAAAAATTTCTCCTTGCTCTCTATAGCTTCGGCAAACAAATGAGCTCCTTAAACAAATTATGACATAGACTATGCAAGCTATACATACCATCTGCGTTCAAGGTGACATCAACATCGCCATTCTCCCTCAACAGAGGCTGCAGTACGACAGCACTCACTGAGTGTCTACTTCCAAGTTCAGGCGTGGCTGGGATTCGTCAAAGATCCTACACAGTTGGGGTGGATGAAGAAATGTTATGATCTTCAGCACATCACCACCCTCGAGCCACCTACACTTGACAAACTGCTGCAGCTCATTTCATGTAAATGCAAAGGACATTGTGGATGTAAGAAAGCTCGCCTGTATTGCTTTCGGATTTTCCAAAACTGTGAAGGAAATTGCGGCAATATGGGAAAATATTTCACTGTTGATGACCAGGGTTTGGACGAAGTGGACGACACACCTCAAACCCAATACATTTCGAAAGAACAAGGTCATTTTCATTGCTGCGTACATTTGAAGTCTCTATATTTCTAGTAGGTACCGTACCTATTAATTGAATTACATTCTCATGAAGCTTCAATAACACTATCATCTTTCCTTTCATTTTTTAGATGAAGAGCCTATCCCTGGGCCTTCAGCCCAAGCAGTAGTTGCAGATGAAAGAGGTACACAATATTGAATGGCGGCACTTTGGGAGTGATGAAGCGTAATGGCCTCACCTAAATAATATAAGAACCTTTTAGGTTCTCTTAGCCTCTCTCACTCCAACTTCAGCTCTTAACCTACGAGAGGTGCCGCTGTTAGGTCAGTAACTTGGCGATGTGTGGTGGCATGTAGAGCTGAGTGCCGATGAGCAGATTTGAGCTGGGGGCTGAGTTCTTAAAACTCAGTTTGTTTAGTACGGCAGGGGCGACTAGGTGTAGTCGTTGGAGGCTTGCGCCCCCCACATACTTTGCATCCCGAGCACACTACCACCTCATACACTTAGACACTCCTTGGTTGGAGAACATACTTCATTACTCAACGCCTGCTCCGCTGATCCATGCCGGGGCTCCTGGCTACGGGTGGCCCGCCTCATCTCTTGTCCTCCTCGAGGGTACAGTTGATAAAACCGGGGTAGCACACCGGGCTGCCAGATAGTACAGAGGCCCAATTTGTCTCACCAGATGTTGTTGGCTGCCTTATCTTCTGGCGAAAATCTTGGTTTGCGTGCATTGCCAGGTGGTGCCTGGGTAAGGACCATGTACATAAACTATAGGGGCTCTTCCGATTCCATGGGGTTGGTAGCGGGGGTGGGAATTGGGTTGCTTTGGGGTCGGGATCTGCAGCATGGATCATTGCAGCGAGATATACATTCTTACACACACTCACACACACTTCTCTTACTTTTACCCAGGCCACGGGTGTGGCACAATGTATGAAATGCAAAATAATAAGGAAATAGGTCTCAACGTGCTGGCGACCGTCGACAAGGAACTTCCTGGTTCCACTGCAACTCAAGTTGCACCGGAGGCTAATGTGCCTCTGATTTCTATCCCAATGGTGACTGAGACAAGTGACTCAGCACATGGGGAAGTACCTTTTGGTATTGGCGTTGTATCGGATGTGAAGGGCAGTAGTGGGAGTGGCGAAGTCCCCAGTCCGATGCAGACAGACAACTCACAGGGCCCTAAAGGACCTGTAAAGCTTTGTGGCGCTGATAAAAAGTGCCTTCGTAAACTCCGCCAGTAGGGCTATGGTGCTGAAGAGGCCCGTGGCATACTCCTGGATAGGAAGAGGGAGCGGTCGGATGGTTCTACACCACCCAATCAATCCCAGAAAAAGATGAAAGAAGGGGAAAGCACCCTTGCTCAGGAGTGTAATGCTCCGAGACCCATTGGCTATAGTCAAGCCATCTCTGGTGTTCGCGTGGGTATCCTTCCTTCGGACTTTCCGGGGTCTCTCCTGACCGGGGAGCAAATGTGTTCCATGCAGGGGGGGATTCTGGAGTTGGTCCTAGGGATGGGTAAATCTGCCATCACCCCCAAATTCAATGGTTTTGTAGCTAAGGCTGGCTATTGCATCCTTAGCTGTTCCAATGAAGGAACTGCAAACTGGGTTATGTCCCTAGGGGACACTCTTAAACCCTGGGAAGGAGCCAATCTGCGGATTGTTGGGGAGAAAGATATCCCTAAAGCCCAGATTGCTGTGGCATACTTCCCACATTGCCCAGAATACTCCAATAAGAGGATTCTGGGCTTTGTTAAGGCTCAAAATGATGGCCTTAACCCGCCATCGGTCGCATGCATGTCTTTTTGCCAGTTACCCGCCATTTTTGTTTCTTAAGAGTTGAGTTCTGAAAAAATGGCGGTCTCCTTTCTGGACTTTGTTAGGGAAGGGGTATAGTTACAGATCGGGTGGGGTGATTGCATTTCAGTCATGCTTGAAGCGTTGTGGTGAACAGATTGCTAAAGCCCTTGTCATTTTGACAGTGCGCGACCGTCCGTGTTACTAGTCTCTAATGTCGATTTAACCATATGCGACTGTCTGTGTTATTTGTTTCTAATGTCGCTTTGATCGTGTGCGACAAATATTGACTGATCTAAAACGATTGTTTAACTTTTTTCTACAGTTATTTTCATTTCACTTGTGTTTTATTTGTTTTTGTTTTTAATTGGATGATTTATAATTACAATTTTAATCTTTGGATTACGTTTATTTGAATAATTTAAGTGTTGGTATCAAGAGAAAATTACTATCTTGTGTACAAAAGTTTTGTTTGTTCTATAATTAGTGTTTTTTCGTCTTTAATTTGTTAATTTGTTGTGTTATTTAATTTTGTACAGAAATGAATGACGAAGAAGAACGAATTAGAAGACTGTTATATAGTGTTGAGAGGGAAGAAAGAGAAAGGAATGAATCCCTTCGAGAGGAAGTGATAGCGGTTCGTAGACAATTGTTTCATACAGATGAAGATGACGTTCTTATAAGGGATGAAGAGGATGACCTTGACTGCGTAAGTGGAAGTAACCATAACAGTGACACAGAATCTGGTAAATCAGATAGTGAATATTTGGCAGATGCGGCGACTGAAATCGAAAAAAGTGTAATATTTGAACCAGAAGAAGAGGCAACATTACTAGAACCTGAGATAGCAGCAACGGAGGTACGAGAGGGAGTGGCAGTTCATCATATTTTAAGAACATCAGCAACGGCAGGCAGTCGGGGAGCACATATAGGCAGACATCGTGGTTGAGCAGATGGTCGAGGTAGTGGAAAGGCACGTCCGTCAGAAAAAGAGTACACGGATGATGGTAAACGATATTTAGGTAAGGATTGTGTTACTGAATGGTACAAAGATCTGAAAGATATCAACCCTACTAGACAGGGTCGTGCTCAGGCCCATAATATTGTCTTGCGGCTCCCAGGGCCAAAAGGAGAAGCCCGTAATGTTAAATCCCCGTTGGAAGCTTTATCACTTTTCTACCTGACCCAGAAATTGAAAAGATCGTGCAATACACTAACAAGTGGATAGACAAGGTCAAAGATCTATATGGTAAGAAACGGGATGTCTTACCTACAACAGTTGTCGAACTAAAGGCACTATTGGGTTTGCTTATTTTTTCTGGCATCATGAAATCTTCTCATCAAAACATAAGTGATTTGTGGAGCCAAGACGGCCAAACATGGAGTTGACATGTTTAGGTGCGTAATGAATCAAAGACGCTTTAGTTTTTTACTAAGAGCCCTACGTTTTGACGATTTAGATGAATGCAAAGAACAAATTAGTGGACAAATTAGCTAAGATCCGTCCAGTGTTTGATCCATTTGTTGAGCGATGTAAAAATGCATACAACCCAAGTGAATATCTGACCTTGGATGAAATGTTAGATGCATTTAGAGGCCGCTGTCCCTTTAGGCAGTACATGCCTAAAAAGCCAGCTAAGTATGGAATTCAAATGTCTGCACTTTGTTGCGCACGGACATTTTATACTGTAAATATCGAAATATATGCTGGAAAACAGCCTGAGGGACCACATGTACGAAGTAATAAGGTAGTAGATATAGTAGAAAGGATGATAGAACCTGTGAGTGGAACGGGAAGAAATGTCACCATGGACAATTGGTTCATGTCTATTACAATATCTGACAAGCTAAAAGACGTTCATAAATTGACAGTCGTTGGAACAGCTGTTAGAAGTGATAAGCCTCAACTTCCTGTTGTATACAAATCAATAACTAATCGTCCAATATGCAGCAGTATATTTGCATTCAGGCCAAACTGCACTGTGGTGTCTTATTCACCAAAAAAGAACAAATTTGTCACGTTACTGTCCACAATGCATAAGTCAGATGCAATTGATCCCACTAGTGGGGAAGCCTGAAAACCAGAGATTCTGACATTCTACAACCTCACCAAAGGTGGTGTAGATGTTATAGACGAAATGAAAAATGCCTATTCCGTCTCAAGAATAAGCAGATGCTGGCCATTAACTGTATTTTTTTCCATTTGGAATATTGGCAGTATCAACAGTTACATTGTTTTTCAATCAGTATCACAAAGGCAAATAGTCAGACGACAATTCTTAAAAGATCTGGCTTGGGGTCTTTGTAGTGTGCACATGAGAAACAGAGCAGCAATTGTCTCAATTCCAAGAAGTATAAAGTTTAAAATCAAGGAAATCCTTGCAGCCAGAGGAGAGACTCTTCTAGAACAACGAAAACGTCCTGGAAGGCAGCAGGTGGAGGGTCCTGGACGTTGCGATCCATGTGGGTACAAAAAAAGCCATCGAACAATGACGAGGTGTGTGACATGCCATAAATTCATCTGTAGAGAACACACTACGCCTTCATGTGACGAATGTGCTCGCCTCGGAAATGAAGAGAGTGATAGTGACTAGGCTGACAAAAGAACGAAAGGTGTGTGTTATTGTGTATAAGTTAGTAAAAGTAATAATTATGTTTTCTTTGATAAGAAGTATGCATTTTACCATTACAATATTGTAGGTAAGTTTAAAATCGTTAATTACCAACGTAATTTAAAAATTTCTTAGTTTATTATTTGTTTGATTTGTTACCAATTTTACACATTTTTTATTTTATAACTATACCGGTACTTGTTTTTGTTTTATAATTCTTTTATTCTAAATACCTGTGAATAAAAGTTTTTTAAAAGTTATAATTTTTGGTGTTGAGTATGTATAAGTAAACAGTCTATCTTTTTAAAATTATATTTTAATTTTGATGTTTATAACAACTATGGATTTGTGTATTATTTTATACAATATGCAAATAAGTTAAATATAAACCAAAAAACACTAAGTCAAACATATTTCATCTATTATTTTATTTTTAAACCCATGTTATCTAAAACCATGTCAAAAAGACCATGTGCGACGAATGGAGTTATAAAATCCATACGACTAATGACGGGTTAACGTAGACAGCTGGAGGGTGGTCAGGAAGGCTGTTAAAGGGCCTACTACTGAACTAACCCTCAGCATAGACCATATGTCGGCGAAAACAATCAAATCATTTGGTTTTCGTCTCAGCTTCAAATTTGGAAGCATCCCAATTAGGCTCAAGAAGCAAGACATGGGGGTCCAGGAGGCTAGTGTCTCTGATGTAAGGGGGACTACTGTGCCCCCTGGATCGCCTGAGGCTTGTGCCCAAGTGGCTCCTGTGTCCCCAGGGCCTGGTCCATCTAACCTGGAGCCTGGGCTTATTGGGCCCTCCACCTCCTCGAGAGGCCATCTGGGTCTCGAGAGGGTGATGCTATGAGGGGGGGGGGGGGGGAACAGGTACCGGGAAAAACTTGGCCTGATATTTTTAGGAAGTCCCATCCTGAGTACCCCTCTGTTTCTCAGCGTGGTCATGCTGCACGGGGAGGCAGGGGGAGCTATAATAGGAGGGGACGTCGTCCAGAGAGAGGTAGAGGATCTGGCAGTAAGGCTTTGTCGGAAAGTCAGCTCCCAAAGATCTCAGGGTCTGATGGAAGGAGGGATCAGCAATGACCCACAACCTGAGGATGTTGCAGATAAATCTCCAGCATACCATGGCCTCATCTGCTATGCTGGGCAGAAGATTTGTCTGTGAATCCTTAGACATGGCTCTTATCCAGGCCTTATTAGGGGACTCTCAACTCCTAATGGTAAGTTGATTTATGATAATGATCATGGTAGACCTAGAGCTTGCATTCTTGTTCATAAAAATGTCAATGCTTTCCCTATTTCTGATTTTGTTTCTAGGGATCTCACAGCAGTGCTGGTAAAAGTACCGATTCCTGGGGGTAGTTATGAGGCTATTGTGGCCTCAGCCTATTTCCCAGGTGGTACTGATGTCATTCCTCCTTCTGAAGTCAGAAGGCTGGTGGAATACTGTAAAGAGAGGCGACTTCAGCTGATGGTTGCCTGTGATGCCAATAGCCATCACCATGTATGGACAAGCAAGACAACGGATAAAAGAGGTGAGGAACTGCTTGCTTATTTATTTAGCTGTAACCTAGCTATTAATAATGTTGGTAATGATTTTACCTATGTGAGTGGGAACAGACAGGAGGCATTGTCCTCACTTTGTCAACCACACATATTAGTAATAAGATTATGAATTGGCACGTTAGTAATGAGCCATCTGTCCGATCATAAACACATAAGATTTGACCTTGTTTCTGAGAAGAAACCTGTGGCAGCGATCAAACTCCCACAAAAAACTAACTGGGGAGAGTATAGAGAGATTCTTAAGGCTGAATTGGAAGAAGACGTTGGTCCAATCTTGACTTCAACGAGTCTTGATTATACTTCTGATAGACTTAAATCTTCAATTTTGACAGCTTTTGAATCAAGCTGTCCTGTGTCATTCCCCAAGGCTAAAAGAGAGGTGCCATGGTGGAATAGTGCGCTTAGTAAGCTGATGAAGGAGGCTAGGTGCCTCTTTAATCGCGCTAAGCGTACTAAGGAGTGGGGAGCTTATAGAATGGCCCTTACCTCCTACAATAAAGAGTTAAGAAGATCTAAGAGGAGATCTTGGAAACAATTCTGTGACAGAGTCACGGAGTTGCCTGTGACTGCTAGATTGCAAAAGGTACTCAAACAGGAGTACACTAGGCCTATGGGCCTTTTAAAGACGGATAATGGGGAATACACCAGGAATCGTAAAGGGTCCTTGGCGCTTCTCCTAGATACCCATTTTCCTGGCAGTTATGCTGATACATGTTGTACCGCAGTGCCTATTGATCCTGGCTCCTCGTGGTTAAGGCGGAGATCAGGCAGCACTGCCTCTCTTACAATATACTCGCCTAATAAGGTCAAGTGGGCTATCAACTCGTTGAAGCCGTTTAAATGTCCAGGCAGGGATGGTATTTTCCCTGCCTTTCTGCAACAAGGCCTTGATATACTCCTGCCAAATCTGGTAGAGGTTTTCAGGGCTAGCTATGAGTTAGGTTATTTTCCTGTTTTCTGGAGGGATGTGGAAGTAGTCTTCATCCCGAAGGGTGGCCAAAGGGCTATGGACTTGCCAAGATCTTTTAGACCAATTAGCCTATCTTCGTTTCTCCTAAAAACGTTTGAGAACGTGCTGGATCAGCACATTAGGAGTACTCACTTGAGTGTTAAACCACTGCATAGCAGCCAACATGCATACCAAGTTGGTAAATCAACCATTACTGCACTTCATGAGCTTGTGGGTAAGGTTGAACATGCCCTTAGGTGTGAGGAAGTTGCCTTATGTGCATTTATGGACATTGCAGGGGCATTTGACAATACCTCGTTCTCATCCATTAATAGGGCTGCCATCTCAAAAGGGGTGGAACCCAGAGCAGCTAGCTGGATCTGCTCCATGCTTGCTCAAAGAAGATTCTTTGTAAAAAACGAAGATGACTCTTTAGCAACACGGTCCGTAAGAGGCTGTCTGCAGGGAGGTGTTATTTCTCCTCTCTTGTGGTCTTTAGTAGTTGATGAACTGTTGGTCAAATTGGCTGTCAAGGGCTTTGAGGCTATTGGCCATGCTGATGATCTTGTGATAGTAATCCATGGTAAACATGACGATACTATATCAGAGCTCTTGCAAAAGTCTCTGGATTTGGTCTGGAACTGGTGTCAGGGGCAGGGCCTAAGTATCAACCAGGCCAAAACCGTACTTGTCCCCTTCACCAGAAGAAAGAAACTGATGATAGTACTCCCCTCTATCAATGGGGTCCGACTGAAGCTTTCGGGGGAGGCTAAGTATCTTGGATTAATTCTTGATCGAGGGCTTCTCTGGAATGCTCAGTTGAAAGCAGTTCTAAAAAAAGCTACCAGGGCTATTTGGGCTAGTAATCAGCTCTATGGTAAAACATGGGGTATTACCCCCAAAATGGCTGCATGGTCATACACTGCCATAATTAGGCAAATTATCACATATGCGACCTTGGAATGGTGGCAGAAGGTCAAACAGACTGGTGCCAAAAACAGGCTGCAAAAACTACAAAGGCTAGCGTGCCTAGGGATTTGTGGAGCCATGCGCTCCTGTCCCACATCCCTTCATACTTCTCAACCTGCCTCCACTGCACATTTATGTGCGTGGGGTTGCGTTGCGATCTGCCCTGGCGATGATGCTTGCGATGATGCCCTGGTGCTTTTCATGGATAAACTGCATGAAGTCTTGTTGAGCGTGCATGACATGCCAAACTGTGACATTATTCTGGGTGGTGATTGAAATATGGACTTTTTAACTCCCTCTAACGCATCTTTGGATCTAATTGGTCTCACAGTGAGCTTTGGTTTGGGTGTTTGTATCAATGAAGTAACACGTCCTAATGTACATAACGACAACGGGGGATCATGCATAGATAATGTTTTTACCTCAGTGCACTCTGACAGATGGGCTGCGTCTGTTTCTCATACACCTGTTTCAGACCATAATTGTATTATTTTTACATGTGACATGGAGAAATCCTTGCAAAACACATTACACAGCCAGAAAATCTTGTTTAGGCCTATGAGTTCTGCTAGTTCTCAGTTTTTTTAAATATTATTTAAGTACAGTAAATTGGTCTGATGTATATAGTCCTAACCTAGATGTAAATGGTAAATTTAGTCTTTTTCATGATCTGTTCTGTTGGGCACTAGATTGCTCAGCTCCTTTGAGAGAAAAGCTAGGGTCAAGTAAAATCAGTAAGCCTAACAACAGATGGTATAATGATAATCTAACCAGTATGAAGGTAGAATTAGATAACTTGTATTACCTTATGAAGAATACCTCTTCTGACTATGTTAAATATAAATATTCAGCTGCTAAAAAAAGGTATAGGTTTGAAATAAGGAAGGCCAAACTTGACTATAATAATAGCTTTATTGAAAACTCTAGAAACAAAACCAAGGCTGTTTGGAGTCTTATTAATCAGAAAAGGAGTAGTAAATCTCTGCCAGTTCCTAACTGTTTAAATGGCAATGACTTTAATAACTATTTTGTTGATTGTGTAGATGAAATAAGCAGCAGTGTCCCTTCTAGCATTAATGATCATGTTTTTTATCTTAATGAACATAGGCTAAGAGATTATATTGTTAATAAGGTTAGTCGTAGACAGAAATTTGCTTTGAGTGAATTTAAAGTGGAAGAAGTATTCATGGCAATTAATAGTCTCAGTAATAGCAAATGTCTTGATGTGTTTGGCATAAATGCTTCCATGCTGAAGTTGGCTTCGGTATATATTTGTGATGTTTTAACCTTTCTCTTTAATGCATGTATAAAACATGGAATTTTTCCTGACAAACTAAAATTAAGTAAAGTAATACCTGTACATAAAAAGGGCAAGAAGACCATATGTTCTAACTACCGACCTATCTCAATTGTGCCCACGGTGTCGAAGGTATTGGAACGGCTAGTTCATACTCAAATTGTTAAATATCTTGAAACCTGTAATTTACTGTCCAACAGTCAGTTTGGTTTTAGGCCAAACCATAGTACGATTGAAGCAGTTTTGGCTCTGTTGTCTGGTATTTTTGAGGGATTGGAAACTAATAATAGTGTCTTCTTTAGGTCTTTTGACATGTCCAAGGCCTTTGACACTGTGTCTCATGGAATATTAGTAGATAAGTTATTATTTTATATGTTTGATGATACTTTGGTTGATTTTCTGAATTCCTACCTAAGTAACAGGTGGCAGACTGTTTTCTTGAATGGCTCATTCTCTAAAAAGCGGATGGTAAAATATGGAGTGCCGCAAGGCTCCATCTTGGGGCCGACTCTTTTTATATTGTATATCAACGATTTGCCTTTTAACTTGGATGATATGAATACCCAATGTTTTTTATTTGCTGACGATTTGGGTCTATGTATCCAAAAGGAAGACATTAGTTTAACTAAAAACCTTGTTGATGTCAAATCTAGCCTAATACAAGATTGGTGTAATGCCAACAAATTAAAGTTAAATTATGACAAGGTACAAGACTTGTCTGTATGTCTTAGCAATGTACAGCACAATGTGAGTTCCTTGAGGTTCCTGGGAATTATGTTGCAATCCAAACTAAAATGGCAAGATCATATTGAACTTGTTGCTTCACGTATATCAAAGGGCCTTTTTTGCTTAGATCCATGAAAGGTTATGTGAGTCCCAATGTTTTGCTGGTTATTTACCATGCTCATGTGCATAGTCATATGGCCTATGGTACATTGCTATGGGCTAACTCAAACAATGCCAATAAAATATTTACTTTACAGAAAAGAGCAATCAGAATAATTAGTGGTGTCCCATGTAGAACTCCATGTAAACCACTGTTTATTAAGCTGGGTGTCTTGTCTCTACCCTCTTTGTATGTCCTCCAAGTGTTGTTATACATTAAGCATAGCCTACCTACCTTATTGCGAAACAATACTATACACAACTATTCTACTAGAACAAGTAACAACCTAGTCATAAATAGATGCAAATATAGTTGTACACAAAATAGTGCTATGCAACAGGGTATTAGACTTTTCAATGCTTTACCCTGCCTAATTCGTGAGGAACCTTTAGCTAAATTTAAAAAAATTCTAAAACATTTTCTAATAAAAGAATGTTTGTATAAGGTGGATGAATTCTTTGTGTGCTCATGCAGGCTGGGTTTAGTATTGTGTGAATATTTTGATGTTGTCATGCATGTTGTACATAAAAATGGTACTAGGTAGGTTTTTGCATTTGTTTTTGATGGTATGTGAAATTGAATGTTGAATTGTATGTATTAGTTATTAATGTTAAATGTTGCATTGAATGAAGTTATTAGTTAAAAATGTTGAACATTTTCTTGGTAATAGTGTTCTGTTGACTTGTCTGGGTGCAATGTGGAATTGTCAAAAAGACTAATAAAATTGTAATATAATGTAAAATTGACAAAAAGACTAGTTTTGTTGTTATTTACAATGATATATTTTAATTATTTTGTTGTGTACTGTTTACAGTCATATTTTTAAAAGTTTTAATATTGATGGTGCTTTTTAATTGTTTATAGGTTTAATCTTACTTTGATAGTTTGTTGTGTATGCTTTTGAAATGTTTATAATGGTATTTTTGAAGAATATACTGTTAATTTGTTGGTAATAGTTTTCTGCTGATGCATCTCACATAAATTGTGCTCTACATATGTAAACAAATTGGAATTTAAATAAAATAAAATAAAATTATTTGTAGATAATAAATTGTATGTGTATATTTTACTATAATATTTGCTATTTTATCAATTTTGTTATATTGCTAGTGTTATCAATAATAATTGTACTTTATCGTATTGCATACCTGCTTGTAGGTTATCATTGTGTTATGACTTGTCTTATACAAATGTAATATTTGTCAAGAAAGGACTAATAAAATTGAATCTTGAATCTTGATGAGGACCCATAACTATAAACCAGGAGATCTGGTAGGTCACCTGACCATATTGCAAGAGCTTCATGGGCTCAAGGTGGACCTTATGGTGTCTGATGTGATGAGAAGGACACTTAATTTCGACCACTCCTTCACAGTTAAGATAGATGGTCTCCAGGAGGCAGGTAGTGCTGGACATGGATACATTCAAGAATGGTATACGGATGGCTCCAAAATGGCCAGCGGAGTTGGTGCAGGAGTCTATGGTCCTAGGTGTAGTTTATATAGGGCTATAGGATCCTTACCATCGATCTTTCAAGCGGAGGTCGTTGCGATTGATCTCTGCGCCCGTGATATCCTAAAAAGAGGGATTAAGGGAGCTAGGGTTGACATCCTATCTGATAGCCAAGCAGCCTTAAAGGCACTTGAATCATTCGCCTTTGAATCAAGGCTAGTTTGGGACTGTTTTAAAGCAGTGAATGACATGGCTAGACTCAATGAAGTTACTCTTAAATAGGTGCCTGGCCATGTAGGTATCAAGGGCAATGAGGCAGCAGATAGACTTGCTAGAATAGGAGCTAAAAAGCCCTTCATTTTTCCAGAACCTTTCTGTGGGAGGCCTAAAAGCCATCTGAGAAATGTTGTTGAAGTCTGGACGGAGAAGACTGGGTCCACACATTGGAACAATGCTCCTGGGCTTAGGCAGGCAAAAATGTTTATCTGTCTCTCTAAGTCAAAAGCACAGAAGCTTTTATTAATGGGTAGGAACAACCTCAGACGGATTGTGGGAATCCTCACTGGTCATTATCCGGCCAAATACCACCTCAAAAAAAATTGGATTGGTCTCGGAAGACTCTTGTCGATTCTGCTCCCTCGGAACTGAATCGGCTCAACACCTGCTGTGCAAGTGCGAGGCTCTCGCACGGAGAAGATTTACGGCTCTTGGAAATGCTTTTGTTAGCCCGGAAGAGGTCCGTGGTGTTGATCCCGGGACCCTGAAAGGGATCTGGGATGATCACTAGAAAGGGAAGTATACCACAATAGATCTATATGAGTCGCAGTGGTGAGGCGGTTTATTACTCCTCTATCCCCCCCAAAAAAAAACAAAAAAAAAAAAACAATATTGAATTTACTGCATTCATACTAAAAAAATGCAACAACTAATTCTATAGTATAATTGCTAATAATGTTGTTTCCCTTTCATATTTCAGAAGCGTAACCAGACCTTCAACCGCTAAACGCCGTAGACTGTAAATGTCCATCTCTTTTTTATTTACCTACCTATATTAATGATGATAATTGATATGAAAACTGATAATAAATAGTTTTTTCTAAACTTTTTATATACCGTACGTATTTTGTGTCTGAATAAACAAACATACTTTGAACAAAATATTTATGTAATTAATTATATTAATTCGTAATTAAATCGATGTATAATTAATAAGTAATTACATGTATTATTAATAATAACACCCAAATAAATAGTTTTTAATAAGTAGTGATAATTTAGGTCTCTACTGAGTTTTGAATGAAGGACTCTTGACAGTGGTTTCGCATAATGTGACATAAAATTTCAACACTCTCTAGCGGCTACACGATTTGGCTAAAATAAGTGATTAAGATGTGCAAATTGTAGTAGATTTAATGCAGTTTTAGCAGAATCCATGCTTTTTTGAAATGACAAGCATAGTTTTTGAGTTACAAGCGAAAACTAACAAAAAACTGGGTTTTCCACAAAGTAGGAAATTTTGGCTTTTTTTCAGCCAGCTCAAGTGGCCAAACCGTTCAACCAAATAATACTTTTGTAGGAAATTTAGTATACTTTAATTTTGTATAGAATAGTCTACCTCGAAAAGTTTTTTTGCGATTTTCGTTGTGAAGCCATATCCCTAGGAAGTAGCAAAGTTGAAATTCGGATTCAGCATCCCAAAAAAACATATAGAACAAGTGAGAAAAAACTTCTATTTTTTTCCTGGAAAAAAACACCATTTGACTGGACTAGTAGGTACTCCAATGGAAACAAATCTGAAATTTGACGACATTGAAAAAGAGCCTAAATGTGATCCAGATGTTCCATACCAATCTTTGATAGGTTCTCTTATGTATTTAGCTGTAAATAGTAGGCCTGATATAGCCTATTCAACTTCCTATCTAAGCCAGTTTAACAGTTGTAGCACATTGGGTAGCAGCAAAAAGAGTTTTGAGGTATTTGAAGGGCACAAATTGATGTAAGCTTAACATACGAAAAATCAAATTCAAATATTGTGGGTTTTGTAGATGCTGAAAGGGCACAGAATAAAATAGATAGAAAGTCATACAACGGTTTTGTGTTCATTCTATGTAAGGGTCTGATCTCATTGGAGGCAAAGAAACGATCATGTGTATCACTTAAGTAGTACTGAAGCTGAATATGTAGCCCTAACTCAAGCTTCAAAAGAAGCTATTTTTCTTAAAGGTTTCCTGAGCGAATTAATAAACTACAAAGATTCAATTATCATTTTCAATGACAATCAAATCGCTCAGAAGGTAGGTAGTTCATAATCCAATTTTTCACAGTAGAACCAAACACATTGATACTAAGTTTCACTTTATTTTGGATGCTGTGAAGACAAATAAAATTGTTCTGAAATATCTTTCTACCAATGCGATGTTAGCAGATATTTTAAAGCACTGCCAAAAGCCAAACACCGTTTTTGTACTATAGGAATGGGTGTGATGTAAATATGACAGTGCAGAGTAAGTTTTATGCTAATTTCCCTGTTGTAGCTGAAGTGTTGAGGTCAAACCATGTAGCCTATTAAATCAAATCTCTGGATTAAGGGAGAGTGTTATATATAAAGTAATCCAGTGATTATGGCAATGTAACATTTACTTACTCTAATACTATATTGTTTCTCTATGCTGTTTTTAGTCTATGTCCATGTTCTTGATAAGACCTACTACTTATGATATTTGTAACAAGAAGAAATGTGTACTATGTTTCTTTTCCACTGTATGTACGTGTTATTGGTAAATCTAGTGGTAATAAATTACTGTGTTTAAGTTAAATGTGACTAGTGATTTACCCAAGTGATTGTAACAACACATTACTTTGAAACGAAGTAAGATATTAAGCTCTAGTTTGCGTCATAGGCACTGACTCCTATGGGCTCACGGGGCCCAAGCCCCCCCCTCAAAGCCGCTGTCGAGGGGGCTCATCCCACAAAAATTATGATCCCGGGCCACACTATGACAACTACTGTCTGAATTCCGAGCTTTGATTGTGTCGTGCGTCACCTAACATATGTTTTTAGCGGATTAACGCATTGCACATTAATAATAATAATAATAATTTTGAAATAGGCTACACTTTATAGCTTAACGATTTGGTTCTGTAGGACATTAATAACAAACTACATGCATTAATTTTTTGATAAATAAAGATTTGTTAAATACGATTTTAAACATCACCAAAAAGACTGCATATATTTCAAACTGTAAATGATTATGACAAAACTGATTCAACAAATCTGTGTCCACTTTGCCCAACGAGATGGACAGTGAGATCAAGTAGCATTCGCCGAATAATAAAGCATTATGACAGTATTTTGCTATTTTTGGAAAAGTTTTCCCTAGAAGAAAGTTCAGATGCAGCCTCAAAATGCTCTGGGTTTCTTGACAATATGCTGCACTTCAAGACCTTTTTTTTTGTTTGCCAATTGATGGATCCTGTAGAGAAAGTAAACACAAGTATTAAATGTCCCAGGAAGTGTACTATAGAGGTGGAATCAAAGTTAGAGTACCTACTTGAAATCCTAGAACAAAAGTGTGCTGAATTCGACCAGTTCTGGGAAGATAGCTTAAACAAAAAGCCTGATGATGTTGAAGAGCCATACATGTATAAAGCTCCTCCTTGTTGTGCCTGTGACGACTGCTTCAGCCAAGAGATCGTTTAGCGCACTTCATGGACTTAAAACATACCTGCGATTGACAATGGGACAGAAGAAACTAAACATTATTGCGATCTTAATGCACATCAAGCTGTATTGGACAACTTGGATCTGAGGTTGATCGTAAATGACTTTATTAGAGGTAATCCAGTGTGACGGACTGCATTTGCATTGTTTCAGGACTAAATAAATTATGACATAAACATAATGAAACCCAATTTGTAAATCTATGAATCATAGAATATGATGTATAGTCCCATCTTTTAGTGTTTTGTCTTGACTTACTTCCATTAAAAAGCGTGTAATTTGTCAACTTTGTGTGATCGTTTTTTACCCTTAGATTGCAAATCCTTCTATATGTCGATGTCGGTAGAAATAAATTAGTTTTCAGAGTGGGAACTCCACATCACATATGTTTTATGTAAACAAAGGTTACAGTGTAGTATTAACCACTAGGATGTAGAATTATTTTACAGATTGGGCCCCCGCAGTAATTTTCACAAGTCGGCGCGGCGCCTCTTGTTTGTATCATTCTTTTCTTCTTTTAATAAACTTTTCAATGGTGTTTTACATGATCTACCTTTATATTTTAAATTGTTAACCCAAAAATCATAGAGGGTCAGATATGTCAAAAAATGTGTCCTTTTATGCAACACAAGATGTATACAAAGTTTTGTTAACTTATTTTCAGTAACAAAAATAATGAGGGGGTTAAAGGGACTTTTTGAACACTCTGTATATAGTTAAATTAATTTTGAAATATTATTTTTAATTTTAACTTGTAAGTTATTTGGAAGATGCTGATTACTACTAAAGTCCAGTGTCGGTAAGGTTTAAAGTAAAAAGTAGGGGAAAATGATCAGGTGTTAAGAAAAAAAAACAACGGAATTACTCGAGACAGCATCTGACCCTATGTATAATGGTAGTTAGTTTTATCAAGTGGAAATAAAGAAGAATCAGTGTTTATTTAAGTATTGTTGTTAATGTGTTTATCTACTATTACCAACGAATATATTAAGGCTATGTTCACAATTTGTTGTATTTCCATTTTATAAAATATTTATTTAACAAAAACTCAGTGGAGAAGAATCTTAAATTTATATTCTTTCGTATAAAGAATTAAAATGTAATTTTTATAAAATAAAACATCTTAAAAACAGTAAATTTGAATGGAAATAACTGTAATGAATTGTATAGATATTAAATGTATCAATTTAAACGTTAATGTGCTTTAAATATATTTTAAGACCTGTCATCACAAAACAAACTTTTTGCTGTTTTATGTGAAAATAATGAGTAAAAGAATCTACTTCAAAGATTTTACAAAATTCCGATTTCAACTTTGGTATGGAAGTTAATAAGCATGTTCTTAACTTTTATATAGAACTTGAAGAAGATATGTTGTAAATTGATGAAACTGGAACTTCACAGAAAATAGTTGTCACGTCCGTAGGTTATCCACGAGATGACCATTTTCTGTAAACAAAACTCACATTTATACTTCTAACAGCCAAGGTTAAATCAATTTGCAAGATATCGTCTTCAAACCCTTTAATTTATTGTATACCGAGTTTAAAATCGATAAATTGAAAATCTGCCAAGCTAGAGCTGCCCGTTATAACTTATTTTTTAACTTCAGAAATTTTCAAGCCAATATCTTGTTAATCGACAAAACCGGAGCTATTCGAGTTGTGAATGTGCAATTTTGTTTGCCCACAATTACCATCCCGACAGTTTTAATAACAAATAAAAATGAGATGTTTTTAAAGCCTTGCGAAGGTAAAGTTACGGACTTGGTTTATAAATCAAAAAGCATTTTATAGTTTTAAAAACAGCAATTACTATTCATGCATGCTCTAACTGGTTGCTATAAAACCTCTGCTTTTATTAAAGAGGGAAGAATGAAAAATATACTAGTCAGAACATTTGCAAACAGCCAAAGTGCATAAAACTGCATTATTGATGGATTTTGAGTGCATCGCTACACTATTTTCTTAATTTCTCCGGCTCTATTGGTTGTAGGAAAATTTTTAAAATTAAATAAATACTTGTAAATAAATAGACTATCGAACTGTTTGAATACAGTTACATTAAAAATAGATCCTAACTTCAAAAAATCCAAATATCTCGATTTATTTTTTACTAATACAGTAATACAATAAGTGGGGTAAAAATTACAGACCTTTATGAAAATTGCAGAAAATATGTATTTGCATGCTGCAAAATAAATATGAGATTATTATTTTTTTAAGTTTTCATTTTTATGGCCAGAATTGGCCCTTTTTGACAAAATTAAACACTTGAAATTTAATGAAAAAAGGTTTTAGGGTGAACTTTTTCTTTAAAAGTGTAGGTTTCTTAATTTAAAACACTCTCTATTTAAAAAAATGGAATAGTTAAATGTAAATAAATGTTCTTTGACAATAATGGATAGATGCGAAGAAGAAAGGATAAGACATATTATTAGACATACCTAGTGAATCGGATTTTTAAAATGATCAATTTAATTCCAGTGATGAAGTTGTAGTTCAAGAGATTATAAACGACAATGAAAGCAAACTTTCTGCAGACGAAGAATTTCAATATATTTTGCCTGTTCAAAATGAAATAATTTAATCACGCAGCTGAATCGCTGATGTTAATTTAAGTGAATTTCCAAAATTAAATGTATATGTTTAATAATAATTTGGGAAACTGGTCTACTTACGAAGGCGCTGAATAGTCCATGTGTACTAAATCTATTAGTAGAATTTGTTTGCACCTAAGCCTCCAACTTTGACTCAATCGCAGCGGAAAAAAGTCACTTTGCACCTCAACCTTGCTGCTACGGGTTATGGATTGGTTCACTTCGCTCACAGCGTACGAACCCCATGTGGATTTGAAACGGGTACTTTCAGATGTTTTGGAGAAACTAAGCGAGCTATAAAGACGTGTAAAAAAACAAAATATGCAGGATAATATCCTAGATTTTGTTTTTTAGATAAAAACCTAAAAAAATTTCATTGTAGTACGAAAAAACTAAAAAAAATAGTTATTTCCGGTCAAAAAACGTGCGGTCCGGTTATCGTTTGGACCAAATCTGACTTAAAATACGGCCGTTAGAATGCGAACACATATATAAATTCTGTTACTTCCGGTCAAAAAAACGTGCTTCCGGTTGTTGTATTTTTTTGGCTAACGAACTCTTCCGAACAACATAGACAACCAATGTGTGTACCAAATCTGACGTGAAATATGGCCATTAGAGTGCGAACACATATACCGAGTGAATCAAAAGTCAGGACCCTCCCCTCTATTTTTTCCCAAGTAAATATACAGAGATATCCTTTTGGGGGTCATGCAATCTTGACAGGAAGTTTCATTTTAAGAGTTTTGAAAATTTTGAGTGTCCCCCAGAAATGGGGGATTTTGGGGGCAACTCAAAATATTTCAATGTAAGCCCCCTTCAAGTGACCCCTCATTTTGAAGTGCTTACAAAACCTTAACGAATGGTGAAAACCAGAGTTCGCTATCTCTGCTCTATCCAAAATTGTTTACATGGGTTTAATTGAAATATTTTGAGTTGCCCCCAAAATACCCCACTCAAAATTTTCAAACTCGTAAAATGAAACCTCCTGCCAAGATTGCATGACCCCCAAAAGGATATCGCTGTATATTTACTTGAGAAAAAATAGAGGGGGGTCCTCACTTTTGATTCACCCAGAATGAATCATGATCGGTGTTCATTTACTACTCCCTACCATAAGGGTCACTGCAATAGCTCATCTTTCCTATGGAACTTCGCTAATGATAGCTGATGCTATTCTTGAACCTGAATGTTATATAGATATTACTACTGTCTCATCTGCACCAAATGAAGCAGTCCCTATATTACGACCCTGCATATTAGGTAAGGATAATACTACTATATGGTACACGCATAAATTAAGGCAAAATGTAAGATCAGGCGACAAAATATCATCACTCATTTACCTGGTGTGAAGGCATTAGAACGACATGCTCAAACCCCATAAAGTCCCTTCGTCATTATTCATTCTTGAGAATATGCTGAACAAAATCGTAGAATACAAATCAATGGATCACAGCTTACAGAGGAAACTTTTCAAGAGAAAGAGCTGCTTCTCCTACTGACGTGGTAGAAAAAAAGCTGTTATTGGCCTTTTGTATATGGCTGGTGTTCTTCGGTCATCTCATCTGAATATGGATGACCTTTATGCTAGATATGGGACTTGAATAGATTTTTTTCTGTGTTTAATGGATGAAAGCCGGTTAAAATTTTTACTTCAGGCACTTTGACGATAAAAATACTAGGAACAAAAGAAGGGCCCTGGATAAACTTACTCTGATAAGAGAATTTTTTGAACAATTCAACACTTGTTGTGCTGCAATTATTCTTTCGAGGAGTATATAACGATCAACGAAATGCTTAAACCATTTCGAGGGAGTAGTTTCAGGCAGTACATCAAAAATATTTGCTCCGACAGATGCTAGGCCAAGATTTATGGAGGCAAGCAGCCCACTGGACCAATTCAAGTAGACAATAAAAACCACATAAAGTAGTTCTAAGGCTGAAACAACCAATATCTGGAACTGGAAAAAATGTTACAGTAGATAACCGGTTTAGCTCAATACCACTTGTAACAACCCTTAAATGAACAACAGAGATTATCACCTGTAAAAAAAATAAACACACTTAAACAAAATAACACTTAAAAAAAATAAACGTGAGCTACCACTTCAATTTTTCGAGACAAAAGGAGGACACCACGTAGTAGCCTATTTGGTTTCGTATGACATGACATTATTGTCATACGTACAAAAAAAACAACCAAAATGTACTTATTTATTCTATGCACTTATTGGATGATATCGACGAGACTACAGGAGATGATAAAAAGCAGGAATTCAGTTTCCAGAATAACAAGTCGATAGCTTCTAGCTATTTCCTTCGCAATTTTAAATATTAGAAGAATTAACAGCTACATTATCCTGCAAGCCAACATATAGAACAACATCACAAGAAGAGATTTCTTGAAAACGCAAGAACTATGTTCAGAGTATTTGCAAGTGGGAGCTATTTGTAACGATCTTCCCAGGCAACTAAGGACAAACGTCAAAAGATTTGCTTGATTTTCTGACCGTGTAGCACAAAAGTTAGATGAACCACCTATTTTTGGACGATACCAAATTTGTAACTTCAAGCAAAACAGGAAACCAAGTTACATGAGGATTTACATGTGGTAAATCTGCGGAGAACACACAGGAATCAAGCTTTGCGTCGACTGCTGCCTTGATGATGTGGATACTTTGGACCAATCACAATAATGACCGCGAAAATTTCAACAAAAAACTGTATGTAAAATAGTGTCATGTTTTCTAAAATAAGTTTGTTGTTTTTTAAATAAAAAATTATTGTAATTCACACAAAAATATAAATTACCAACTTTATGTGTTTCACACACACCCAAAACACACTCACAATAATTAACGTAATAATAGTAATTAAAAAAAAATGATTTTCCAACTTTAAATATAGTGACTTATGTAATTAATATAGCCTATATAGTTAAAAAATGTAATCAACAAAATTTTACCAATTTTTAACATAAATTTTTTATATATTTAATAATAGTAATAATTATTTTTGTCTGCTAAGTTTATTGTTTTTAATTATTAAAATGTTATTTTGTTCACAAATGTACTCTAATTAATGTAAGTAAGAAAATGTGAATAGTATTAAAGAGTTTTGTATTTGCAAAATCTATCTTTTTAACTGAATATTAAAACCTGTTATCACATACCATGCGCGACCAACGTTAGATGTTTCACGCGACTCACCGAGGGTTAATAATATTTATGAGTAACTTGTACCTTTCTAGAATAGGCCCTTGGTGGCAGTGAAATGTATATGGTACTTCTGATGTTAGTACCAATATCGGTAAAAAAACCCACCTCTTTGTTGTACCTCTTGTACTTTGTTGTGTAATAATAACACCATCTCATGAAGAATAATATAGTGTTTCAATGTTAATTCAGAGAGTTTAGACAGTTGATAGTTAGTATTTTCTTCTTTTATTAACAACTTTACTTATAATAGTAAATTTGTAAACATACAAATCAAACAATAACTTTCCTCCCCATGGAAATGAAGGAAAATTACAAAATATCATATTATCAATCCTCAAAATTGTATGTAAAATCTTACAAATTTTATTGACAACTATAATAACATAGCCAGATAACACTATCGGGCTTCAGCAACCTCTCATATCTATAATTCTTACACTTTATGCTCTATTGCTAAAAACAAGCATGCTGGTGAATCCTATGTCATTACATTTCAGCATGAGCTACCCTTTTGTTAAAACTCCAAACACAGGCTCTGCAATTACAATACCATATAGCTGGGCATATTGAAAAGTCATTACAATATCTTATTAGCTGAGAATATCGCAAAGACATTATAATACTGCATAGCTGGGCATAATGCAAGACATTACAATACCGTATAGCTGGGCATATTGCAAAGTCATTAGATTGTCGAAATATTATACACTACTTATAAAATATCATGCTGCACAGCTACTACGATCCAATGTTTAAGAATAAACTATATCAGTTTATTCGAACATGAACCTGTTGTAACCAGTTCTGTAGCCACAATCAAATATTGCTTTAAAAGTATTTAAATAAATCATCTTTTCTACAGCTGAACGCTACTGAACTGACAAAAGTTCACCAGCATCTTTGTTCAAAATCTTGCCTACTGCAATTTCTTATGGAACCTTTATAAATAACTGTCGATTAAGGTTATTTAAAAAAAACTAAAATAAATATAACTGTAATGAGTAAATCAAGAGTATAAACTCAGCACAGTCGCTAAAATTAAAACAAACTCTATAAAAACAACTACTGTAGCTCAAAATAAAAGAACTCCTAAAACAGAGTATCCACCACCAAAACATTATTCTTTACAGTCCAGTCCTAGTTGCTAAAAAATCAGTCTCGTAACAATAGTCTTCTTTTGATAACCGACTCGTCGATCAATACATTCTTAAATGTTTTCCGTATGACTAGGTTAGGTTTTAATTAGAAATTATTATATTGTAGGAGCATTCGTTTCATTTTTGTGTCAAACGGATTTAAATGAACAATGAATCGAGCTGTGGCTCTTTTTGTTTATCAAATAAAAAATGAAATAGCGGATCATGACAGTACATATTCTGCACCTCGACCATGCCTTCATCGAATTTGAACCTGTTACTTTGCACACAAGACATTTACTACTTTTTTTATTTCCGTCTCTTTTGCGATAGACCATTTATATATTGTTACGAAAAAACAGTAAACTTAATTGTACATTGAGTGATATGCATGAAAGGTACATAAATGTCTTAGGTCTAAGTTATTTAAAAAATACTCCACCGGTACGGATTTGGGAAATAAATTAAACGTTTTAGTGCTCAGATCGTATCGACTCTTGAAACGCAGTAGGAACTGAATTTACCTTATCCCGAATCCAGCGACCCGGACCATTATTCTATCGCTTAAAACAATGTTTATTCTATTTATTATTATACGTACAATTTGTAATTTGCTAAACATTATGTTTAAAATGAACACTATTCTACACCTGTTACATGAATTTTGATTATGTTAAATTCAATGCATAGTAGTTGCATAGATCAGATTGACATGATAGTCGTCTGCACGAAATTAGTTCGATATGGTGGTTTCACTGAAATAAATGAAAAATATATAAATCATAATTTATCCCATTTGTTCTGTTTTTTTATAAGACATATTATTCCAATCTATCGCCTAATTTCGTGCAACAGGATTAGTAAAATACATTATACACACTCTAGTTATAATTATACGCTTTCAATTTGGCATAATATAGAAACAATGGCAAAAACAAACCAGGCCAATATGTGGAAATACAGTACACTTTTGTCTGAAATCCACATGTACATTTCTTTTATAGCCATCTTGTATAAATCTAATCTAATACAATCTCTTTATAATATTTACAATTAAATAATACAAAATAAAATGTTATATGGTTTTCTTTTGTTTTTCATTGTTTCAGTTACAAGAAGAAAATTATATTTCCAAAAGATGATAATACTTTAAATTAAAACTGTTGATTCTTGCACTTCGATCAGTTAAATACATATTCCTTGAATATTAACCCTATAACTGTCCATGCTAATTTTTTGCAATGCCAAGCCATTTCGGTGCATGTGCAGCATATTTTCAAAAATGCACCAAATATTGTAATTATAAACCAATTCAAAAGTGTTCCATAGCATTTTTGTAGAGAAAGGTTCAAAGAATTCATATATGCCAATTCCAAATTGATTGATGTAAAATTAACAAAGTTATTAGCTCAAGAAACAAAAATTGTTCAGTAAAGAAAGGAAAAAATTCAACTTTAGGCCTACATAAAAATTAGTAAACATTTTTTGTAATTTTTTTCAAAATGTACAAAAGTTTTGTAATTTAGTTCTAAGTAGAACTGTATAAAAATATATATCAATTTCAAATTTCTTATTTTGAAAACACCAGTTTTTATGTTCCTACTAAAAGACTGCTAACAAAACTAGGCCTAGTTTGAATAGTAATTTAGGAATATATGCTTTTCCCAAAAATGAAATATTATTATAACAAAGTGTAGAGAATAAATCGAAGAATTGAACTGTGTACTTGTAAATTATTGATTCATAAAAGTATTTGACTTAGCTTTAGTTGAATCACAAAATGAGATCAAATAAATGAAACCTCTCTTGCACGAATCCTTTACAAGATACCGTGTGAAAAGCCGTTACAACTGTCACTTCCAAAGCGTGAAAAAAACGAGTTTTGAATTTCCCACTTGTCTGCATTTCCCAGGACTGTACAAATAAAACCATTAGAGTAAATGTTGTTTGCTTTACACGAATTGGAAGATTGAACTTTTAGCTCAATTGAAGAGTCAGGGGAAATTTAGCTGCTTATATTTTTATACAAAAATGAGCCAAGGCTGTTTTATTTTATGCATTTTTACAATTGATCCAAAGTTCACCATGTCCTTAATTTTAAAGTGAAGTTTAGTTAAGACAATATAAACATATTTATACAAATACATCGGATTGTAAGAGATATCTCAAATGCAAAATGTGCTGTTTTATTGGTTAAAAACTGTCTAATTGCAAGGGTTTACAGAAACCTTTATATTTTTGAAACTATAAGAAACGTCTGATTGGAAGGCAGTTTTAGAAAATTCAAATCTTGACGAATCCAAAGGTATCTTTATATTATTGTCAAAATATTTCTGTTGAGCGATATTGAGCTTTAGAGAAGTGACACAGTTTAGTAATTTCTTTGTGTTTTTGCTAGGCAATAGCTTTTCAGAAAACTATTTTAAAACGATGATTAGGGCCTACATATGTAAATATATGTTTTAGAAAAATTTTTAAATACAAAAGTTAAAGTTTAAATCATTTCCTTTCCAACTGTTTTTGTTTTATTGTGATTAGATGATTTTTAGTGGGTAAAATACTCAATACAAGTTGAGTTGCCACAGACTACTTAACTCACTACTGTGGCGAGCTGAAACCACTCAATTGAGTGGTCTGACAGTTGTAGGGTTAATAAAATAAAGAGTGTGATTGTAAAAACAAGTTTTTGGTAAAAGTAAAGTTAGTTAAGACAAAATCAAAATGGTTAATCAAATATATAGTTACTAAAACTTGTATGAAAACAATAAAAGCACTAATTTATTCTATTAATAATTTGTAAAAAAATTCTTCTTACGGAAAAAAAATATTGTAAAAACCTTTGGCAGTCATGTATAACTGCACGGATGTTTTATATAAATATATATATATATATATATATATATATATATATATATTGATAACAAAATAAGATATTTAACATTACCCATATTCTGTGAGGAAATCAGTAGAATAATAACTGTTAAATTATTTTAAAAAACATATAAAAAGTAAAGAAATTTTGAGTATATACACAATACAGAAGAGTTGTAATAAGGCCTATGTAAATACTAATCAAGCATTTATTGCCCACATTCGTTCTTCACAGAAAACTCAGCAAAAGACAAGGAAAGTATTGGTGTTTGTTGTTACAGTCGAGAGAAATAATAAAAAAGGAGGCAGTGCATTTGCATGAAATTTTTAAGGCAGTGAAAAGCTAAGAAGTAAATATATGTCATTAGTATAGGAGATTATATACAAGATGTTCTTCTAACAAATGTAGGCCTATACCCTTATAACTTTACATACCTTAGTCTAGCTTACTGATGAAATAAATAATTAAAGCTAAAATAAAAGCTAAGCTACAATTGTATCCATCTAATATTAAATAAGTGATATAATCTTTAATTGTTATAATAGTACAATTATATATATATTGTACTAATTAAAAAGCCAAACTACAGTCCAGTCCCGTTAACTCGAATATTTCCTTGTTCTCTTAAGAAAACCTTGATAAATAGAAATATTGGAGGATAATTCGTGGACGTGACAATCATAGAAATTTTAACTGATGACGTCTTGGTAGTGTTTGTCAACGATATTGAAAATATGTCGGGCAATGAAAGTACTTTAACGACACAAACGTGATGCCAAGGAGACCAGAGAAGCAATAAACACTTTGCGATTGAATTTAGGGAAACAAGTGACATCCCTGACAATGTTTTCTGCCATGGTAATTCATAAAGGATTCCCACAGATAGGGAAAGTCAGGGGTTTTGGGTCGACAAGGTTTTTCAAAACAAGCTAAAAATCACTGAAATTTCTTTTTTAAATCACAAAGAGTCAGGGGAAATTTTAAAGCATCAGGGGAAAGCTGCTTATATTTTTATACAAAAATGAGCCAAGGCTGTTTTATTTTATGCTTTTTTACAATTGACCCAAAGTTCACCATGTCCTTAATTTTAAAGTGAAGTTTAGTTAAGACAATTTATATTTTATATCTAAATTTAACTTATTATATACTCTTTTGTATTTATCTGAATTTAATCTATTTCGTCCTTAATTCCTAAGTGCAATTCATTCAAGAGAAGCTACTTGGTTCCTTACACATATATCACTTGGGTGCAGTTAATCAATAATATTAAAACTGTTCCTTGTAAGGTTTAAATTACTTTTGTATTACAAATTTTGATATTCTGCTGATTTACAGAATTCCTACAGAAATTTGTATTTTCCTTCTTGTATTTCAATAAGATGATCACAAGAAGAAGTTCAAATCTATTTGATATTCCGAATCAGGGAAATATAAATTTCTGTAGGAATCTTGTCATCGAAAAAATGATAAACTTCTAACAAAAACTTTACACAGTCTAAAATTAAGGACATTCCCAACAAATACTTCCTGTAAGGAAAATATAAGCACAATTACTTTAGATTACTAAACTTTACTTTAATTGGGTAAAACGGCACAGTAAATGCTTTTGATACATCTGTACCTTGAAATCTCTTCATTTAAGCCTTTATATCTCAAATAAAAATTTTACCTCCACAAGTTGAAATACCTGAATCTTAACCCTATCTGAATTACTTGAACTATTTATGACTAAAAACTATACATAGTTACAAGTAATTTTACATTCCCTTGGAATTCGAGTTATCAAGAGTTGATAATTCAGGTAAAGAATTATGTTATTGAAGTAGTTTATTTGTATATTTACCATCGTTTAAGTGTTTAACAGTAAAATACAAAACAAGCCTACCCTCTACTGGGTACATTGCAGGACTGCTCATAAATATTTAGTAATCGTGTGCAGTCTTCATAAAATTGTTTATTAGCAAGAGCTTTTTATAATTTGTTTTATTTTTAAGTTGTTGGTGATGTTTCTTAACCCGTTGACCTGGAAATACGAAACAGTGTCATAGTGAGCGATTCATCCTGAATGTAGACATATAGAATCGTATGATAAAGATCTGATTTACCAATTTTATTTTGATGTTTTATCACTAGAGCACTGTAATACGCTTCTATAGTTTATTTTCTTTACTTTAATATGTATTTGAACAATAAATAATTCAAATCTATTTCAAAGACCATAGAAAACAACAGTTTTCGGAATTATGGCCAATTGCTAACAGCTAACTTAAACATTTGAGTCTAGAATACAAGTTTCAAGACCTGTAAGCATGTAATAGTTATTATTTTTAACAGGTTTGGTAGATGTTTTTATCTTAGCATAAATAAAACGTTTTAGTGTATTTTTGTTGTGAATTGTGAGAATTGTGTTATATTATTATGAATTGTTTTTGTTAATCGTAGGGTTTTGTAAATAAAAATGTTTTTAATGGTTAGACTAAATATATAACTATTTAGATTATTGCTTCAATGGTTAATGGTGACAAAGAAGACTGTGGTTTTGAAAGTGGTGACAAAGAATATGCAAATGACGTAGCGTATTGGACATTATATAGATTTTTAATAATTTGTGTAGAGAATAGTCTGCTCTATACAAATAACAAAACAATAATATTTGTACAAAAGGGTACGTAATGTTTAAAAAAAATAAAACATACAATAATTATTCTGGTTATAAAATTAGTTTCTAATGATGGATTGATCATATGTTTACAATTTTCTGTTAGATTAGCCATCATTTGTGTACAAGAAAATAACGCATTCCATGTTTCGAGAGTATAAATTGACTCTAGTTGTCAAGTGAAAAACTAAAGCTAACACATGCATGAGTTAAACAGAAAATATAACCTAGAGAACTAGGCATATGTCGACTAACCTAAAAATATAGAGAAACTCAGAATTAGAACTGAGATGTAAAAAAAAAAAAAAAAAATACAAACAGAATGAGAGAAAACACTCACCAAACAAAGACACACACAAATAGTGACAGAAGTCTAAGACAACACGGCTGACTAATGGGACTGCTGTCCTGATGCAGTTAAAATATAAAGTAAACAACCCTCTTTCTCCTCTCTAATAGGGTCCTAGCTTGAACTTGTTTTTTAAGGTTAGTTACCATAGGCCTAGTCCTCTAGGTTTATACTCTCAAAACATTGTGTCTTTGTGTTACTTCCTTTTAAACACTAATGATGGCACATCTCCAAAATTAAAAAAAAATTGATACCATAATAGATCCTCTTGGGTAACAGAGGTAGGGAGACCATGGATTAATTTATCTCTAATAAAAAAAGATCATGTGATTCAAATGAACCGATCAGGTGGTGTGCTACCCTGCAGTCTACAGTGAGGCTAAAACAAAATCATTTGTTCTTTCTCAATCTAACAGTACCTCAGCAAGGGTTAAATTAATTAAATTACAAGTGAAAAAACATGGACCTTCAAGACTGGGATTTGAACCCAGGACCTTTGCCTTTCCGGGGCAACACTCTACCACTGAGCTATCCTGATCCTCCAGATATTGGTCGATGTTATCTCACTTGTACGGTTTTACTGCATTTATGAATTAATAGACTGAATACCTCGCATGCGACATTGAACATCGACCAATATCTGGAGGATCAGGATAGCTCAGTTGGTAGAGTGTTGCCACGGAAAGGCAAAGGTACTGGGTTCAAATCCCGGTCTTGGTCCATGTTTTTTCACTTGTAATTTAACTAACAGTACCCTGCAACGTAAGTAACACAGTAATTATCTTCAACATGTTCGCTTCCACTTAAAACTGTATATTCGATATCGCCTCATTGTCTCGCAGTAATGTGGCAACGTAAAGCTATATCCTCATGTTCCTACACATAAGCTCTATAAATTCGTATGTTCAGATTACCTCAAACAGGTTTTACTTCAAAGTGGATGTATTGTGTATGTAATGTAATTCTACTAATTTTATTGTAAAGTAAGAAATTAAATTTTACATGTGAGCTAAAGTATTGGTAAGATAAATTGTACTTATTAATTCAATTGCCTTTCAAAAAGCATTATTTTTAGAAACGACAGTAAATATTCAAATAAACTACACCAACAACCTATAAATACACAATATCTCAAACAATACTTTTTTTGATTACTTGAATATGAATTCAATAAAGAGTAGCATACAAATTTGACAAGACAAGTTATAAGCAATTGCTAAACTTTATTGTCAGCATTCAAAAATCTATTCTAAATCAAGGGCTCACAACTTACAACCAAAACAAATAAAATGAGTACAGATAAAACTAACTTATCAATCATAATTAAAATGTTTAACTGTATGAATACACCCTTCTAGTATATCAACAAGCACTAGTGTATGACCTACATATAACTAACATGAATAGTTGTACAAAATGTCTACAAAATAAAGCCTTATCATAAATAACAGCACACTAACCTGATAACCACTGGGTAAACCGATACTTGAACTTGATCAGTGCTCATTTTAAGAAATATGTGCATAACATTATAATTTATATAACAGTTAAGAAAGTTCGAGGAATTATGTTTGTTAAAGATGAAAAATCATACATGTTATCATTGCCTTCAAATCTAGAAAAATACCCACATTCAACTCTACTTAAACTAATTTTATAAATTTATGTGTTAAATTCAGACAAAAATACCACCATTCAAATACAATTGAAGGGTTCCATTCCATAACGTTGTAAGTGCCATTTTTAGGT
>JAGFPH010001190.1:87052-144596 GCA_018207615.1 Philaenus spumarius
GTTATTTCAAAATGAAAGTGAGATTTGGATATCATACACAGTAAACTTCAGTGATAAACAGGATCAGATATTAGTGTTATTTGAAAATGAAAGTGAAATTTGAATATTGTCAACTTAATTTTGAAAAATGGTTGATATCCGTCTTTGATACTAGGCTACTCATATAAGCGGCTTTGTCCTGCCTGTCTGACATAAAATCAACAAAAAGGAAAAACTACTTAAGTCAAAAATAAAAAAATGTAAAGGTATTCTTATGGAGTTATAGAAATATTATTTTATTTTTATATGTTTAATTTAATGCTCCCTACCAGCTGGTATGTACAAATTTGGATTTCTTTATATTTTTCATATCACGCAGTAAACATTAATTTGTATTTCATGTATATTTTCAAATATTACTTAAATACAATTTTTAAAAGGATCTTATTAAATGATCCATTAGTTTTCATTTTTCTATGCCTGAAATCACTTTACAGAGTACCTCTCAACTTAAATACCTCACCCTGAAGACCTCTTTAAGGTAATCAGTAATTCATTTCTTAACCCTACCAGTGGCAGACTGCCCAAAGTGACGTTCTCTCAGGCGCAAGATGCAGCTATTTCGAGAATTAGCGAGAATTTGCATACATTTGAATTTTCGATTATTTAGTTCACTTAGAATTATCCAATCGTAATAAAACTGGCACCGTTGGAAAGAAAATGAATTAAACTTTAATTTTTGTATTTAAAACTTTTTCGTAAAACATATATTTACATACGTAATCATCGTTTCAAAATTGTAGAATGTCAAACAGCTGTTTTCCGTGCGACATCGCGATGTTAAAGAACGTAAAACTTCATCATTTTCAACGGTCTGCAACTCCTCACAGTTGTCAATTGTCACAACGATCATCACAGCATTGGATTCATTATACTTTTATCTTTCAAGTGGTATTTTTAAATCATCTGTGACTAGATTATGGTTTTGAGTCTAGAATTTAGAATAAAGGCTTGTTATTGGTCTAAGATTGGGCCAATAAGGAAGCATTTTGTAAATCGATTTTTACTATCAGAAATCTATTTATTCATAAGATGTTTAATATACTGTTTTAAAGAAAAAACTCCAACGTTTATTCTATGTTCAGTTCAAATAATTTAGGTGAAATTTAGTTGGCACAGACATAATCTAAACGAAGCAGTCTAACCATTTTACACTCTGATCTCAAAGTGTTCACTGTAAGTTTTATTCGTCTTGATATTTTAGTGAATTGAAAGTGTTTATAGTTTATAAAATAGTGTTATATTGTGTTTTAGTTATAAATAAATAAGTGTAGATTGTGTTTGAGTGAAATTAGGCTTATAACAGTGTTCTAATAAAACGGTAAGTTAAGAAATAACATAACCTAGAAATAAGGTTTTAGGTTAAATTGCCGCTTTGATATTTTGATTTTTCACTACAAAATGTAAAGTTATTTGAAACTGGGTAGAATGCTATTCGATTCTACATTTCATTCTCGAATTTTTGGTATAAAAAAAACATCGTTTGAAGTAAAATTTTTTAGGCCTACTCACTTTGAACTTAGTCTGATTTGCAGGTTATGTAGTAAAAACATTCAAAGTGTTATTTTGAACTAAACAATTGTGAAATTGAAATATATTTTTACATATTTCTATTTAGAACTAAATTATAAAACTTTTGTGTATTTTGAAAAAAATTACAAAAATATTTTACTATTTTTTATGTAGGCATAAAGTTGTTTTTTTTCCTTCCGTTACTAAACATTTTTTGCTTTCTAAGCTGATAACTTTTACAATTTCAAAAGAAACTAATTTTTAGTGGCATATTTGAATTCTTTGAAGTTTCTTCTACAAAAAAGCTATGGAACACTTTTGGATTGGGGTTCATTTACTATTTTTGGCGAATTTTTAAAAATATGCTTGCAAAACGCTAAAAACAGGCTTTTCAATTTTAGCTTTAACCATGCCACTTGGAGGGTTAAAATTAATCAAACAATTAATATAAATTTTTAATTTTGAACCAACCCCGTATTTGATTATTTTGAGTCATTCCTGTCAGAAATGTGGATTCTGAAAATGGTGTTAACCCTAATAAAGCATTCAAGCAAAGCCAAAAAATGTCAGTTTTACTTGCACAAGAACAGATTATATACAAATCTTAAAATATTTATTAATCCAAGAAAGTAGTAGTAAAAAAATTTAATGTGCACTACGTAATCACTAGTACCAAGTACTTTTGTATAAGAATTTGTTTAACACCACCAGCCCCCCTGTATAAACTTATACAAAAGCAAATAAAAAAGTATTATGTATTATACAATAAATACCACGCACCACAAAACTACTAACCCAGCGGGCCTAGGTTTTTCAAAATCAATATAACAGAACTCACCTCCGTTTACATTTCAATGGTTTCTTAGGAGATTGTAACGAGAGTTTGGCGAGCGCATAAGAAGGTGATACAGGAGCGAGCATTTCTATCTTATGCGGACTTCTCACATCTTTGCCTTCTTCGGTTCCATTTAATACACCTATAAACAACAAAGCCAATTTAAGACAGTGAAGTCTTGTAGCAGATATAAATGGGTCTACTTTATGTTGCAATAAGTCAAGGTTTCCTCACTAGCTTGTATAGACCGCATTAACAACTAGACGAAATATTACATTCACAATGCTGTTCCAAGCGATGACAACCAAAAAAAGAAAAAAACGTCTACGATGATGCAATCGATTACTGAGTTTTTACCTCCTACTAAAGGCCTTTTCACACCACGGGCACACTATGTCACGTGACAGATTTTTCAAAAGATCTGTTTCAATAGTTTTAAATGGTGCAATTCACACCGACCACAGACCCTACAGACGAATCTGCGGGATCGCTGCGAGAGCGATCTTTTCAATCATCTGTCGATGTCTGTGACCCGCTACACCAACACGCACTTGACCACACTCTGTCGCTCAGTTTCGTTAACTCGTTACAAGTTGCTGCATTTAATCGAACTTGTCAGAACCCGTCCAGTGCTGTGGAATGTACATTTGGAAGAATACAGAGACAGCCATTTAAAGGAATAGCATGGGGCGAAATAGCAGAGGAGCTGCAACAAAAAAATAAGGATAAAAGCTATTTTATTTAAACAACATGTTTTGGGGCAGTTGATTTTAACGGGCTTACATTATCCAGTGAATGAGTTAAGTAGTTCTTTTTTATACTGGTTTAAGCTAAAAAAAGCTTTTGCATAGGCAGCAATGTAATATTTATTTGATTTCATCATGATATGTTATAAACAGTTATTTTCATAATAACCCTCCATAATAGTCAATAGTGTATAGTTTAATAAAATTATTAACACCATGTTTGGTGTTAATATTTATTGCGCTTACATCAATATTAATTTTAGCATAAATTTGTATTATTTCTACTCTTTAATGTAAAATTCAAATTCAACTTAGAACAAAATCCTTCAAGGTTTAATAACCAAGACTTTAAAAAAAACAGGCATTTTTAATACAAACTGGCATTATTTTTATACAGAAAATTTTCCCAATACCTGACAGACGTCTGTCATGTGACATACTGTGACCGCGGTGTGAAAAAACTTTGAGTATTCTCCACCTTATTCACAATTCAGCATCACATATCACACTATATTATTTCAAGTCTTTATGTCTTCTTATTTATGAAGTAACAATATTTGACTCATTCAAAAAACACTATGCAGTTTTGAAAACACGAATGGAACCATGCAATCATCTGATCTTTGGCTTTCTGACTTGAAGTCCTTAAATTTGTATGTTAACTTTATTTACTGTATTTTTATATTAAATAAATATACTTATTCTGTATTAAAAGAAGTATGCAGTAATCCCTTACCAGTCACTTTCTTTACACCAAAATAAGCTACTTTTGTACTATTTATAGAAGCAATAAATACAATTTTTGAAATATCCAAAACACTTTTAACACATTAAGTGTCTCACGAGCTAAGTTATGCTCATAGTGGCACTTTATTCATAGTGGCTGAGTCACGAGTTCGTTTTGTTTTCTATGGTTACCCTATTACTGTCGTATAGGGTTTCGTATAAATCCGCTCAATTTTGTTTCAGAGGTTTTTTAGAAACAAAATATTAAATTATGTTCTGTAGCCAGCCTGATTTTAACCCTACATATGGCAGTGCTATAGCGAAAATTGAAAAGCTGGTTTTTAGCGTTTTGCAAGCATTTTTTTTAAATTCTAAAAAAATAGTAAATGAAACACAATCCAAAAGTGTTCCATAGCTTTTTTGTAGAAAAAACTTCAAAGAATTCAAATATGGCACTAAAAATTAGTTTCTTTTAAAATTGTAAAAGTTATTACCTTAGAAAGCAAAAAATGTTCAGTAACGAAAGGAAAAAGTTCAACTTTAGGCCTAAATAACAAGTAGTAAAAATTTGTTTGTAATTTTTTCGAAAGCGTAAAAAAGTTTCGTAATTTAGTTCTAAATAGAACTGTATAAAAACATTTATCAATTTCAAATCTCTTATTTTGAAAAAAAACAGTTTTTATGTTCCAAATACACGACTGCTAACAAAACTAGGCGTAGTTTGAAATGTAATTTACTAATACATGCTTTGCCCAGAAATGAAATATTATTGTAACAAAGTGTAGAGGATAAATCAAAGAAAAGAACGGTATACTTGTCTTTCCTTAGTTCACAAAAGTGTTTGAGTTATCTTTATTTGAATAACAAAATGACATCAATGAAAATGAAAATGACATTAATGAAAAGTCGCGGGTCGCAGGAAGGGTCATATGAATAACGTGGGAACCAATTATTCCCACGCGCAAGACGATCTCACCAGACTGCCCTAATTATGTACTTTGCACTGCTGTCTGGACAAAAAAAAAACTGTTTTTTTCTAGTTTAATTCCCACTTAGAAAGGTCAAATTGTTCTCTACAAAATGGTGTACAGAAATCTGTCAGAACATGTGATATAGTGGGTGTTATCTCGGTTGACAAATAGGCTGTTTCATAGGTTGAAAAACTGTCCAATCGCAAGGTTTACAAAAATCGGGTAAAATAGTGACATCTGATTGGAAGGCACTATTAGAAAGATAAAATCTTGACGAACCAATGGTATTTTTATAATCTCGATAGAAATACTTCTGTAGATGGTCTTGGACATGTAAAAAGTGGGAAATAACAGTACAATTATATGCATATTCGCGCACGGAAACAGCTGTAACCCGATCTGCATATTTTAAAATGATGATTACGTATGTAAATATACGTACAGTAGAGCGTCGATAATCCGAACGTCAATAATTCGAAACGTCAAAAATCCGAACGCGTTCCGAGGTAGCCTCTGCAAAAATTTAATTTTCTTTTTTCACAAATTAAAATTGTGTCGTTAAAAATTTCACAACAATTTTCATCGCAGTTTGACATTCTCTTTTTAAACACTTCTTAATACCTGCTCTCACATGCCTTCACAGCAGACTGGCTATCGGTATTTTCATTGTCACGCTAATAAGCTCATTTAGCGCTAGCAATAAACAATCATAAAAGTGTGTACTGTACAGTATTTTTTAATTTTTCCTTAGTTTTAACTATATAATGTACAAGTAACATTTTAATTATGTACTGTACAGTAATTGAAAGTTACAAGTGTAATCATGTTGGCCCTACTGTACGTGTAGGTTCTTCTAAATCATTAATATGTAAGCAGTCTTACATACTATATTGTAATTACATTACTGCTTGTACTGTTTAACCAATTTAATCTATTAAAGGACATATATTTTAGCCCAATAGCATTTTCTTGGTTATTTTCAAAAATCCGAACAAATTGATAATCCGAACCACCCTCGGTCCTAATTAGTTCGGATTTTTGACGCTCTACTGTATTACAAAAAAGTTTTAAATACAAAAGTTAAAGTTTAATCGATTAGCTTTTCGATGGTGCCGGTTTTATTACGATTGGATGATTTTAAGTGTATTAAATAACGGAATATGCAAATTTATGCAAATTCTCGCTATTGTTCGAGCTTGTTGCGTTCTACGCCCGAGAGAGCAGCCCAAAGTGCAGTCTGCCATTTACAGGGTTAAAGCAATACATATGTTTTAACATCGTCCGCTACAACGCTGAACACTCTATTCTACGTTTGACTCGGAAATGAACCTTGAAGGAGAGGTTATTTGATGTTTTCTTTCGAAAACAGTTAAGAAGATATTATTCCTGATAAAGACAATGAAAGAGGAAAATTTGTGTATCATAGCCCTTTTATTTCACAGCCCATATTAGATCAGGAGTCAAATTTAGTTTATAGGCCTACTGAAAATAACCTCAACTTTGATTTTAGGCCTAGGCCTAATGTTGATGATAGGAATATTTAACCTATTGATTCTAACAATATTTGCTATAACTTGGTTATGCTTAAAGATATGGTTCTACTTCGTTTATTTTGTGTAACAAAACATTCTAGCCTTAAAAAAAATAAACAATTCAAGTGAGATACCACTAAATATTATTCATAGTCAATTAATTTCAATGTTACAAATTATTTAGTTAAAAATCATAAAAATAAAATGGTAAGTGTTAAATTAAAAGAAAGTATTCCATAAACATTCAAAAATACTAGTTTAGTAAAAAAAACTTAAAATTTCACTGATTTATCTGAATCATACTGTTTTTATATGGCTCAAACGAAACGCATGCATTTTCGACAAAATTAATTGCTGCAGCTAGTCCTGCAGAGGCCAGAATAATTACTACCTCAAAATGGGTTGAAGCTATTTATATCTGGCCTAAAATCATAATTATCACACTATTGATTTGGTATGTCATATCTTGTACATCTGGTAGTAGGCCTAATTAATCTAACTCTTTAATATTACCGAAAGAATCATTTTCACTCTCCTACTACGAAACCAGATCACTTAATAATTTATATCCGGCCTAAAGTCATAATTACCACACTTTTTATTTATTATGTCATATTTCTTTCTTTTACATCTGGTTGTAGGTCTAATTAATATAAGTCTTTAATATTACCGAAAGAATCATTTTCACTTTCCACAACGAAACAAGATCACTTAATAATAATAATAATTCTGGGCGAGGATGTTGAGCTTATCGTTGGTGACCGAAAGGATATCCTGCGGGCTACCAAGGTGTTCCTCAGAGCACCTGTCAAGCTGGCAGGGACTCCAGAAAGGATCCGGGATATGCTTGACAAGCAAAACCCGAGCTTCAGGGTCAAAGACTGGAAGACCTTGGCGACAAAGGAGGACCCCAAAGGCCGTACCTTTGTCTTCCTGGTTGACGACTCGTCTCTTGCAGCCATCAAGGCAGCAGGATGCAAGGCGCATGTAGGACTGTGGCAAGTCTCTCTTGTCTTGTTGTCAGGAAGAGACAATGCTGAAAGTCCTGCAGATAAACCTTCACCACAGTAAGGCGGCTTCGGCCTCCTTCTGCCAAACATTCCGGCAAAAACACATCGACCTGGCGCTGATCCAGGAGCCTTGGCTCCATCGAGGTCGGATCGCAGGACTGGGAGATGCTGAAGGTAAGCTTATTTTTTGTAACTCGATTAATAACAACCGAACCTGCATTCTTGCAAGGTCGGGAGTACAATGCTTGCCTTTAATCGATTTTTGTTCCAGAGACACCACTACAGTGATAATCCACTGGCAGAATGGGAAGGACAAACAGGGCCTAATTTTGAGCTCCGCTTATCTGCCATATGATGCCAGTACACCTCCTCCATCTAGAGACCTGGAACTCCTGGTGGAGGCTTCAACTGTCAGAAGGCAGCAGCTTCTGGTGGGGTGCGACGCCAACGCGCATCACCATCTAGGATGGGGCAGCACTGACACCAATACAAGGGGTGAGTCATTACTAGATTTTCTCTTGTCTAATAACTTACAAATTGTTAATGTAGGAGATACACCGACCTTCTCCAATAAAATCAGGAGTGAGGTCATAGACATTACCTTTTGTACAGAAAATACAGCAAATCTGATTAGGGACTGGCACGTATCAACAGAAGCCTCCCTGTCAGATCACAAGTACATAATGTTTCAACTAGAAACACACAACACAAAAGCACTATTTAGGGATCCGAGGGCTACCGACTGGGGGTCCTATTCGGATCAGCTGTCGGCGGTACTCGGCTCCATGACGGGGGCGATTGCAACCTTTCCAGATGTGGACCGAGTGGCCTCCTCACTTCAGGAGGCCATAATGGACTGCTATCTGGATAACTGCCCTCTGCGATCTAAAACTGGTAGATCTAATACCAGATGGTGGTCTCCGGACCTTGGTCGCAGAAGGAAACAATTAAGAAGGCTGTTTAATGCCTCCAAGCGGAGCGGTGATTGGAGGGAGTACCATCTAGCTCTCACATCATACAGCAAAGCTATCAGGCAAGCCAAACTTGATTCCTGGAAGGCATTTACCAACAAAGTGAATAGCCAAAAGGAGGCAGCTAGACTGCAACAAGTAATGGCTTCAAAACCTCATAATCCTGTGGGCACCTTAAGGAAGCTGACAGGAGGTTACACTAAAACAGCGGAAGAGACGCTCAAGGTACTACTTGAAACTCACTTCCCTGGATGCATAAATAGTGACACTGCAGATGGTAGTCGGAGTCAAGCTGGGGATAGTTCTTGGCCGAGGGCATCCCGGGCTGATTGGAAACTGGCCAGAAGCATTGTCACTATTTCTAAACTAAAATGGGCGATAAACAAATTCAGCCCATTTAAATCACCTGGCGGAGACGGAATCTATCCGGCATTATTGCAGGAAGGACCAGACTCCCTGATTCAATGGATCTGCAAGCTATCTAGAGCCAGTGTAGCCTATGGCTACATTCCAAAGGCGTGGAGAGCTAGCAGAGTAACATTCATTCCTAAGCGCGGCAGAAGAAATTATTCTGATGCCAAAGCTTATAGACCTATCAGCTTATCCTCGTTTCTCTTAAAAACAGTGGAGAGGCTAGTGGAAAGATACTTGAGAAAAGGGGTGCTCTCTGAGGTACCTCTTCATCGAAATCAACACGCCTACCAACCGGGAAAATCCTGCGAAACTGCTCTACACAGTCTGGTGGGCAGAATCGAGGATACCCTGGCAAGGAAGGAAATAGCCCTGTGCGCTTTCTTGGATATAGAAGGCGCATTCGATAATACTTCGTTTGATTCAATAGTGCGGAAACTGCAAGAGCGAGATGTGGACCCGGCCATAACAAGGTGGGTGCACTCCATGCTACGAAGCAGGCGCATACAAAGCTCCCTACTTGGTGAATTGATTGAGGTCACGGCTACAAGAGGGTGTCCACAGGGAGGAGTTCTTTCACCTCTGCTGTGGAGCTTGGTGGTAGATGGTCTCATTACAGAAATTAGCCAGTCAGGAACATACATCCAAGGCTATGCAGATGACATAGCAATCTTGGTTATTGGTAAAAATGATGACACTGTCTCAGATATCATAAACAGAAATCTGAGATGTGTTAAAACATGGTGTACAAGGGAAGGCCTCAACGTCAATCCCAACAAAACCACTATAGTTCCCTTTACAAGGAAAAGGAACTTAACAGCCCTGGAGAGGATATCCATGGACAACATCCGGTTGAAGATTTCCGCGTCAGTAAAGTATCTTGGAGTAATTCTTGATCAAAAGCTGACATGGAATGCACACCTGGACAATCTGATTCTTAAGGCAAAATGGGCGCTACTGGCAACCAGACGCTTTATTGGAACTACCTGGGGTCTCAAACCTCATATGGCTCTTTGGCTGTATGAATCTGTGATTAGACCCCAAATTACATATGGAGCGGTGGTTTGGTGGAAGAAATCATGCCAAACTGCTGCTGGTATCAAGCTAACTGGTCTACAACGACTTGCATGCTTATGTATAACTGGAGCTTTCAGAAGTAGCCCTACAGCAGCTTTGGAGGTGCTCCTTGGACTTCCGCCCCTAGACATTCACATAATGTCAGAGGCAAGGAAGTCGGCATACAGACTAATAAGTGTGAACGAATGGCGGAGGGGCATGCCAGGAGCAGGACATTCCGACATTGTGAACACTGTACTTAAAAACTCGGTGTTAGACATGGTGACTGACGCAATGCATACCGAGTACGTTTTTTATAGACCCTTTACAGTAACCCTCGGAACCCGAGAAGACTGGGAAGGAAACATCAAACCGGGATCTGGTACAGGAACTCTAGTCTGGTACACAGACGGGTCTTTGATGGGCAGCAATTCTGGCTATGGCGTATACAGCGCTTCACCAAGGACTAACATTAGTGCAAGTCTTGGGACGTTCTGCACAGTCTTCCAAGCAGAAATCTTAGCAATTACTGCTTGCGCTCACTTAGGATTGTCGAATGGATACAGGAACAGACATATCCTAATACTTTCTGACAGTCAAGCAGCACTTAAAGCGCTGGACTCAGTACAAGTCACATCCAAACTGGTGAAGGAGTGCCTCTCAACACTAGTCAGACTCTCCACATTAAACATGGTGGAATTGAGATGGGTGCCAGGACATCGTGGCATTCCAGGAAATGAGATGGCGGATGCTCTTGCAAAGAAAGGAGCATCTACACCATTCACGGGGCCAGAACCAATGTGCTGCATTAGCCGTAGCATGGCAAAGAGCGCAGTAAAAAACTGGGCCAGGGAAGAGCAGCGCCAGAGATGGTGTAGATTACCTGGGCACATTCAGAGTAAACGACTGATCAAGGGACCAAACGCCAAGCTTACTAAATCCCTAATCAAGTTAAACCGACCACAACTCAAAAGAGTTGTAGAACTCATTACTGGACATGGCCAGTTCAGGAAACACTTAGCAACAGTGGGAATCCTTGAAGGCGACCAACGCTGTCGGCTTTGTAATCAGGCAGAAGAGTCAGCAAGCCACGTCATATTTGAGTAAGAAATCCTGGAGCGTAGGAGGAGGAGGCTCTTTGGAATCCAGCAACCAGGAGACGAAGAAGACACATACTTGGTGGAGAAAATCCTGGACCTCACAAGGGATACAGGCTTCTAACGTGCTAGGCGCGGTACATAGGGGGCACAATAAACCAAAGGTTGACGTGCAAGGAGGCCTTCTCAAAGGAGGAATCCACCCCAATATAATCTAATCTAATCTAATCTAATAATCTTAATCATTCATCCACTTTTTATTGCAATGAATTTTGCAACAAAAAATTAATATTTTAAATAATATACTTGTGAATTTTCAAAATTCACAAATAGAAACAGAAAAATTACAAAATATAATGCAAACTTGTATACAACACACAATGCAAGTTGAACTGTACGATATAAGGTATCGGACAATGTCTGTACTAAAGGTGATTGATTAAGATATCGAAAATAAGTAGATTGAATTGGTAGTAGATATAGATATATCAATTACTCTGGGTATAATCTCTCAGAAACGGGGAAAGGGTTAATTTTATTGTAATTGTTTAGTAAAAATGTTTGATCCCTATGCCCTCCTCTTTTAGGTTCAAATTAACTAGCTAAAATTAGGGAGAGGAGGGAGGGATAAACAAACTTTTATATAAATGCAACACTTTAGAATTTGGTTCTGTTCATCCTCCGAGGATGATAACAACATTATTGAAATATACATCAGGCTTGTAAATTAATAACAGTTATTATTTTAATAATTGTAGTAGTGAGTTTTAATTTTTGTATTTTATTTCTTAAAGAACTATTTATTGACAGTGCTCCATGAATACAGTTAGTTTATGTTGTCTAAATTATTGTTTCCATTACTCAAGGAAACCAAAACATTTTCACTTTAGCCTAACCTTTTAACTAATAGGTTTTCGGATAGAAATTATCGCCCAAAAAGTGAGGTTTTTTGAATTTTTAAATTAGGCCTTTTGGTTGTTTTAAAATGTAACTTAAAAAACATTTGTGGGAACAAAAAATTAAAATACTGTATTTTTTTAGCTAAAAATAATATTTGGTTTTGATTTAGTTAGGCCTAGTTATATAATTTTTAATCAATGTTTTTTTTTTATTTTTATATTTGTTGCTGTTGTTTTTTAGTTTTTCTTGCTGTAAACTGTAAAAATAAAATTAATTTTTTGATTACAAATTGTTTACAGTTTTTTTTACCAAGAAACCTAAAAAACCTCATTTTGCTATATTTAGTTATGCTATATTTAGGCATATTTGCATATATTTATTTCTAGTACCCTATTTTACTAAATAAAAAAACTTTTTTTATATAAATAGGAACATACATTTTTTGGTAATCATTTGTTTTGTTGGCCTACTGTACATTTTCTGAAAATATAAAATAATTCTAGGTTTAGAATAATTTCATATATTTCGTCATCCCCTAAATTCCACGACTGATCCATTTTTCAATACTAAACTACTACATTCACTAAACTATACATTCAATAAAAAAAAAACTAATACTGCAGAGAAGTCGTAAAACAAAAACCAAAAGGAACAAAACAGCAGACAATACTACAGCATAATTAGAGTAACCATTAGCTCTTGCCATGGTCAAACAACGGTGTGCATTGGTTGAATAAAGACATTCCTGCATGCTTTTGAATTAAGTTTGGAGCCAAACAAATGTTTCCAAAAATTTCCGATAGATTGCAGATCAATTTAGTATGTTGCTGAGTCAAACGCAACATAAACGTTCACCAGTCTGAGTGAAACACCAAAACGTAACATTGACGTTCATACTGTTGAGGTCATGCGGCGCACGTATGCAACAATGGCGTTCATACCAGTCAAGAGGTTAAGGACACTTAACCTCTTGTGCCTTGTTATAAAAAATACTAAATAAAAAAATCCTTTGATAAAAATAAAATAATACAGAATGTGCCTGATCTCAAAAATTATAAGAAAAAAGCTCTAAAGGTGTTTACAAATAGAAATTAACTATATCTACAGTGTGATTATACACATTGTGTTAACCCTTTAGTGGGCAAGGTAACGAAATATCATAACTTTTAAAAAGTGCATGTAGTTCCACTTTTTCCTAACAGATTGCACACCATGTTATAGAAGTTTATTTTTAATGAATAAAGGAACATTTCTACATCAATATTTTATAGTAGAAATCGAATTATGAGCTCACATATTATTGCATTAAGTTATAGAGGTTAAGATACATTGCTGCGGCATCTTTTGTTAGTGTGCGTTAGTAGTGTGTTTATTTTAGACAGTTAAATGATTTTCATAGTTACTTATTATGTTTACAACTTAAACTTTTAGCTTATAGTTCTCGGTTCTATAAATTTGTATATTAATTTTCACTTATTTGTATACTGTTGGCTATATTGCAGGCAGTGGAATGGCAGGGCCTAGTGACAGTTTAGATATTGACACTCAAAAATAACAATACAACTTGTAAATATAAACATAATAAGGTGATTAATTTTTTAATTTGTTGGGAATTGATTAGACTCTTAAAGAAAACAAAATTAGTGCAAAAATGAAAATTTATTTTGTTAAATTAGTTGAGAAATAAATTTTGTGAGTGTTTTGTTGTATACATTTTGTGGAAAATATTTTTTTTTACATTTATAACCATTAGAGATAAAAACTGTAACCACCATACGATTCTACAGGATGTATGTTAATAAGTGGGTGTATGTTAATATAGTAAGCAAAATTGAAATTTTGACAAATTTTATTATATAGGTGGGTCATTTTTCCAAAATAAGCTTGCCCAGATTCGCATACACAGTGGAAATTCCCTTGCCTACAAAAGGGTTAATGAATCCTCTGAAAATTTGAATATTTTTTTGCAAACCTGCCTAACTGAACGCCTCAATGGGCCGGTTCATCATGGACTTTCTGTATATTATCATTTATGGATTTTTTATATAATTTGGGGGCAAGCAACATACAATAAAATGGATTATGTACATTTAATTTAATTATCACTTAATTTACAATAGTTATTATGAATTACTTGTTTGAATGTTCAAACAAATTTGATTAATATTAATATAGTGACAAAATTTAAAATTGAGGCATAGTAAAGCTAGCTTTTTCTCAAACTTGTGTTATTTATCTAATTTTACATTTAAATTGTAACTCTCTGTTTATAACAGTAAACAAAAGAGCCCCCCCCCCCCCGCGGGAAAGTTTTGTTTTCTTCCATTTTATATGTTTTTTGGAGTGCTGAATCTGAATCTGAGGTTTGCCTACAAAATTTCTTGACGCAACATTGAAAATAGGTAAACAAATCTCATTTTTAGCGGTTTTTCAATTATAACTCAAAAACTATCAACTTTTCATAAATAACCTTCCTACACAAAACGAAAGAACATAAAATTTCCTAAAAATTTTACAATTTAGGTTTTCTTCTTCGACCAACCGTTTGTGCTCAAGCGCTAGTTGGAAATTGTCGTATTTCGGTTGTATCCGCAAAAACCAACTTTTTCACTCCAAAACTCAAATTTATTATTTTCTCCTACAGACTTTGAAGTTGAGTACAATGTAGACTGGTTTTGTAGGCAAACCTCAGATTCAGATTCAGCACCCCAAAAGACATATAAATTGGAAGAAACCAAAACTACCCCAAAACTTTCCTGCGAAAGCATAATTTGACTGGATTATTATTTATAGCCTACTATTACACCCACACATATCGATTTCTTCAATAATCATACGGAAAACTACTATCAGCAAGAATTATTGTGTAGGCCTACTTTCTCAGTTATCCTTGACTCAATGATAAAAAGTTATAGTACATCATTGGACTGTCTACATGTTTTGTGTTTTAACATTTTTTCGTAAAATCTTGGAATGGACAAAATTTTATTTTGCACATTTGTGTAAACCAATGTGATAAACTTTTATGCTCAGTTTCATGAATTTATCTTAAATCATTCATAAGATAATATTTTTTCAAAAACTAACATACAGACAGACAACTTGTGAACTAAGCAAGATAAGACACATGTTATATTGTATTATTTGCTAGTTTTGACCTGCTCTGAATAAAATGGTAAAGTTTGGTAGAATGGTTGCGAGGCACTCTGTATATGGTTAGAGCAGTACTGGGTACTTGAAATTTCTCGGTTTCACTGATCATAAAACAAATACTTACTATTAGCTTGCTGAAGAACTACTCTGGTGGTACTAGCGTGTTTGCGAGGTGATGTTCTACCTATGATGATTGGTGCTGTTCGAGTCGGTGAAATATTGTTTTCATAAACAGGACTAGAAGGCACCTGTACTGGGAAGAACCTGGTTATCTTAGCCATCGGTGACAACGGGCTGGAATGGGATAGTCGTCCTTGAAACTCTGACTTTAATCCTTTCTCTGAAAAAGAATCCAAGGATTTTTCCTCTTCTGGATGTTCGTGTTTTGATTTGGTTTTGCACAAGGATCCTACTTTTACCCTTCTTCGACCTGATATATAAAACAGAAAGAGATAGTTATAATATAATTTTAGGCTACATAGGAATTTTGAATTTGAAGTGGCTAACAGTGTGTCATCATTAGCTATAAAAAGCCTAATCTTAACTGTTACATGCTCCATACAACAAATAAACAAGAAACTTCAATCCCAATATAGTTTCTTTATGCTTTGTCTTCTGTACAGTTCTCTAGATCTCATCAAAATATAATGACAAGAATTTGGTACGAACGTATTTCTTAACTCAAAAGTGTGCTCGAATATATATTTATTTTGATTTATTTACTAGATTATTAAAAATCAATAATAATTTAAGCGTTATTTTCCCCTCACGAATAACAAGGGAGTATAAAACAGTTATCATTTTAAATTCACATAATATGTAGGCTATATTATTAGAAACAAAGAATCGTCTGTCAACAATAAACCACAATTGGAACATTGTAACTGCTGATTTTGTTCACTTCAACAAAAACTAACCTAACTTTGTGGAAAATTTTGACAAAGTGCTTTAAACTGAAGCTTTCAGATATATATTTTAATCATAAACCTAAATTTAGAGTTTAAAAAATGACGGCCGATTTTAGAAACGTAACTATAAATTTCCAAATAATCAAAAAGCTAATAATAAGAATAAATTGAATTGACAGAAATAAGCAATGCGTTGGGGACCCCCATATTTATTAATTTATTCATGGCATGTGTCGTATGTAGGCCTATAAAAGTTGTTATTTTTCCGTAAAATTTTCATTAGGCCTACTTCATATATAAAATATGATATTATTTTTAGTTTAGTTGGTTTTAATATTATTCTTGTTTTTTGACAAGCAGTAAACATATTAAATAACTTATACTAACGACTGAAGGTTTGTGGTGAAATTCAATTAGGGGCTACAATCAAATATTAAAACTTTTTTTCTACTTTCACAATTACTTTATTGAGCCATGCTGACCATAGTTTCGCCAGCTACAGCTTATAGAAAGCAGCTAACAGACTAAGACAGAGAATTCAACACACAACTACCCTGGTGTAAGTAAGCCAAAATACCGTTAGGTTAGGTTAGGGATAGGGAAGGAAAAATCCGGGCACTGAGAATGGTTGAAGAAGTGGTGAGTTACTTTGTTTAGTTTTAAATGAAAAATTAGATTTAAGTAACTCGCCACTTCTTCAACCTTGTCATTCCCCAGATCTCCCCCCCCCCCATAACTAACCTAACAGTATTTTGGCCTATTTTGCTACGCTAGTTGTGTGTCGAATTCTCGTTTCCTTTACTCTGTAAGTTGCCTTCGATAATGCCGTAGATGGTGAAAACATGGTCATAATAAAGTAATTGTGAAAGTACAAAAAAAGTAATTGTGAAAGTACAAAAAAAGTTTTATTATTTAGTAAACATATTACATTAAATCTTTGTTTTTTTAAACATGTAAATAAATCGGTACATTATAAATGAGTGTACAAAATCTGAATTTAACATTGTATCTATTTCCAAAGTTAAAAGATTTTTTTACAACCAAGTGGTGGGTTGAAAACAAAGCATTTCCGGACATATGTTTTATAAACTTTTCCTTTATCTTCACTTGTAAAATGTGTTCTAATACCGGGAGAATTTAGGGAAACACCTTGCATATATCCCGTTGAAACTTCCCCGATTTAGTATTACTGTTATTGTGGTTATTGCCAAGTAGGCTAAGCCTAATCATGAAACTTCAGAAACTTCTCTTTCAGTTAACAAAGTATACAAACTTGTTTAATAATTTCTTCACCTAATCTTTGTTAACTAGTAAAGTGTAAGAAATCAAACACAATTGTCAATATTTATTTATCCTATTTTTTATCTGTCAATTCAATTTTTACCCCATCTTGCTTATAACATTCCTTTAAACACTCTATAGGTAACACTAATTTAATATCAAAAATATGTAGAAATTATTTGACACCACTGAAAACGAATAAAAATGGTTATCATTAATTAATCTATGAAAAGAAGAAAACATTGGAAGTCTGTCGTTTTGCTACAGCATACAAATTACATCAGTCATTAAACTTACATTGTTGATGTAGGCCTACACATTTAGCAGTGGTAGTACAGTTTAAAGTTATGTGAAATTGTTTTTTATACAAATGAACTTTATGTTTTATATCATTCAACTTTAAAATGTACAAGTTAGGTCACATATAGCTTATACATTTATTTCCATTTTATGAATGTAAGTCAAAGTAAACCGTTTAATTACCACGTTGCTGACACAATATTATTTGTAGACCGCCACATTTACCAAACTATAACAAATGATGTAGGTATTTTTTTAAATTAATAAACCATTTTAGTGACTTGGGAGTTAAATCTACAGGCTATACAAATTGCTGCTAAAACTTAACTGTCACAAAGTTACAAACCTAATTTTTCTGATATTTTGTATGATTTTATGGTGATTGTAGGCCTACTTTAATTTTTTGGGGTTTTTAAGGGTATTTATATTAGGTACTAGATTAGTTTTAAGGAGTGTTTCAATTGAATGTTAAGTACGTTTTAGGAAAAGCATAACGCTGCTGTTAAACCTATAGAAGAAGTTGCACAGTAGAAACTCAATTTTCCAACGCCCTTTTTAAACCTTCAGTTTCTATATTAGCCTTAATGTACCGTAATGAAATTTTATAAAAATCGTTCTATGACAGTATAGTTTTTTTAATGGTGATGGGATGAACAAGATTAAAAAATACTGTAGGCCTACTCATAAGTAAATGTTATAAAAACTAAAAACATAGCCTAGAAACAAAATATTAGTGTACTTAAAACTTAGAGTAGACTAGTCTACTGAATGCAAGATAGGTGAAGAAAGGTGGAAGGCATTGAAGACAATATTCCAATGGAGAAAATATATCAATAAACAATGTTAATGAATGGTTAAACAGAGGTAAATATGTTGCCGGTTTTATAAGTAGGCTAACAATGAACTTGTGCAGAGTTTGTTGAATGGTAAGGATTGCGAGATTGATAACGAAGGTTGAAAACAATAAGACATTGAATGGTATGAAAATCAGGAGAAAGAAGAGGCAGTACAGCTGTTTCAGCTACTGTACACAGAATATGAGACACGGCTACAAGAAAAGCCCATGTTGTATTAAAACAAAGACAAATGGCTGTTAAAGTAAACTATAAGTTTTACCATAAGCTATAAGTATTTAAATTTCTTTATCATTTACTGGTTTGAAAACAGTTTTATTACATTGCCATTAAGGCTCTTCTTTACCTTGAAGAAAACTCCCGAATGTACTGTATGATTTCAATACAAAAGGTCTGACTGAAGCCGCAAAATCGTTGAAACATGCATTCGTAATAACGTGTTTCGGATTCTATTTATGAATTAATAATCTGGGAAACTACTTTAAGTTATAAAGAAGGCTTTAATTTTTTACGTGTTAGCTTAAAATATGGAAATTATTGCTTAAAACTCCTAAAAAGTGCGTTAAAAATAATTGATTTTTACTCAGTTAAACTGTTGATTAAAAGGAGTTGCCATCGATTTCTTTCAATTATGAGATATAAGACAAAAGCACAAAGCCTTTAAGATGTTTCACAACTTTTTAAGTTGAAAAACAGCGTCCGAAACACGTTAGTACGACGTGCATATTTTTGCTGTTTTACGCAAGGTATAGAAGACCCTTAACAGTATACATACATTTATTTATAGGCCTGTTGTATTATTATACAAATTTAAATTGGTAACATTTTTTACATGTCCAATAATTTTTTAAATCATTTTTAGGTCTATACAAAATTATAGGCTATTAATGTATTTCACCTCAGAATGAAGTAAAATTAATGAAATTTTTATAACACAATAGGTACAGGCCCTGTCTTTAATTTTTATAAAAATGTAAACCATTCCAACAATATGCGTACAGATAAAAAACTATATAACTACCCTAGAAAGAAAGACTTAAAATCTGAGAGCTAAAAATAGCACATTTTATAATTAAGCTAGGTTACATACTTTAGGCACCGTCAACAGCTTTGTGTCCTTTATTTAGCGACGACCGGTTTCGGAAGATTACACTATGCTTCCATTGTCAAGTCATAAGAAACACGAAACACAAATAACAAAAGGCACACCTAACATTAAATAAAACAACACATGTCTAACATTAATAAATAAAAAACAAAAAACACACGACACACTTCGAGCATGCTGGCCAGCCGGTCGTACGGTAAACTCCACGTGATTGCTACTTCTACCCCACCCCCACTTGTTTGCTGCTTATCTTACTCCCCGGGCTCGGTGTATTTATACGGTTACTGGCGTTGAACAACACGTTAGAATTATATTTTAATTTCTTGTTAGGGTGTTGTCAGTATCGTATTTAAATGCATTGTATATGTGCATTTCCTCCAAACTTGACATAAAAGGAGACTTTCAGCATTTGTATAAAATATTCAAGTTAGTACTGATATCTACAACTTTGTGAAAATTTTGAACGAGGTGCTCGCCAAACTTAGATTTTTGAGTTAACTGCGATTTTCTAGGGATATGTTCGCGAACTCTAGTTTTAAATGACCCACCCGTTTGTCAGATGTAAAATTTAGGGCAGTCCGAACACCTGATTTTATAAATTCCTGTTTGTTGGAAATCATCCTTCTTTTTGTCATTCGTTCTACGTCCCACTAATCTTTCTAGTCTGTTGGAGGTCTTGCAAGGCAATATGACATTTTGTTTCCTCAACTCATTTTTAATATAGTATAATGTAAGGCATCTCCATACTAGACACATACATATTTTTGTTTAGGCTTGGGTACTGCTTTTGTTATTTGTGTTATTTGTGACTTGACAATCGAAGCATAGTGTAATCTTCCGAAACCGGTCGTCGCTAAATAAAGGACACATAACTGTTGACAGTACCTAAGGTATCTAACCTAGCTTAATACTAATTACAGTTCAGGAGGCAAACAATCATGTATAAACATTTTATAACTCATCCGTACGTCACCACACCGGAAGGCTGGTATTCTACTCTCTCAAGATCGTACTCCTTAACCGAGCTTCCATTGTAGCCTATATATCTTTTTAACTTTGAACTAATAACAAAAGAGGCTTACAGTAATAAAAAAACAATATTTTATCATTCGAGTTTTAATATTATGATCGGCCCAAATTTACTATTCGACCCTCAGCTGACCTACAGCAACAGAAATGCAAGAATAATGAAAAAATAGCCTAAAGTTCTAACTTATAGTCTTTAGTCACAGTATGTTTACCTGTATTCAATATTTACATTAGCCGAGGGTCGAATAGTAAATACGCCTTAGGATTTTAGGGCTGTGAAATATTAAGAAGAAGTGCATATAAAATAATATAGAAAAATTGGAACTCTAAAACAGAACTCTGATCTTAATAAAACTTTTGCGAGTATGACCTTGCATTTTGTTATAATTTGATCAATGTAAGTGTATGCTGTACTATCCCTCTTAGGAACTAATAAGGGTAGCAAGAATTAATTCTACGTTTGAGGCAGTGGATAGCTCTGTGTTAAGGTTTACACTTTTTTTAATGATTCTTTGTTACGGTATTTATATAGGCATAAATACGAAATATAGCTTTTTTTGGCACAAATTTACTATTCGACCCTCGGCTGACTTACGGCAACAGAAATGCAAGAATAAAAAAATAACCTAAAGTTCTAACTTATAGTCTTTAGTCACAGTATGTTTACCTGTATTCAATATTTAACAGTAGAATGTAAAACAACGTTGTCGTCTGCAAAAATATCAGCCGATGGTCATAGTAAATTTACGCCCCTTTTATACTTCGCATATTGTTATAACATTAAATTTTTTTTTTTTTTTTTTGCATACCCTAGATTGCCAACGTAGTTGTGACAAAACAAAATATACTAAATATTTGCTAAAAATCTTAGGCCTATTATGATTAAATGTCAAACTTTACAAAGCACCAAGACCAACTACACCACAATCGCTACAAGCCTAAACTAAATGTGGATTAAATCTTAAACATAGATGTAGGTTTTCCTAACCTTAATTAATTAAAGAAGAATAAGACTTAAAGTATATGCCTAAATAACGAAACAAATGTTTTTAAGCTTCATAAAAAGAACTACAGTATGTACTAAAACATCCATACCTCAAAAATACAATTTTGAAGGGATTAACACAACTTGTAGTAAATCCAAAGGCTTATTAGACTATTATAAATAGTCCTGATAGGCAACACTAAAAGCTACTAAATAAGCTTGAATTTAGGACTACTGTATTATTTTAAATTCATAAACAATGATTACAGACCAAGACCAGATTAGATCAATCTGATCATAACTTAAATGTTTCCATAAAATACTATACAAGACTTGCCATACATGGCTAAAGATATACATTATAAAAAAAGCTAATTTATCAAATGAGCTTGGTTAAGATAACGACGAATTTCTTTAAGTTTCAGGACTAAGCACCAGTATTGTAAAAGTATAATGTTGGCCATTAGAACCTCCTTCCAGAGTAATGTTCACTAAAATATAACTGATTTTTATTCTTAACATAACCTAAATTAAATCCAACAAAAATCTTACCTCTCACCATGTCGAGTTGCTATGTAACGTTCTAATTTCTAAAATTTAAACAGTTGGGATAGCTCGGCAAATCAAAGGCTTGGACAACCTAACTTGAATATCCTATCTATTACGGCTTGGGTACTTTGAACAGAAAAGAAAAATAATAAACAACGAATTCACAATACCGAACATATACACAAAGTTCTATCACGTAAGGTAAGAACGTTTACAAAAATCCCATTTAGCATAGTTTAACAAATTAATTTAACTACATAAAACCATATAACATTAAAAATAAATCAAGATTTCTTATAGAATTTTAACAACATCTTCAAGTCATATATCGAATCTGATTGGCCAATAAGCTAAAAGCTTGGGAAGGAATCATTGATCCAACAACTGTTAGAGTGAACGTATAAATTTTAGTAGATGAGCTCTATAGAATTAGGTCTCACTGCTTTCAATTAAAATAAAATAGGAAGTTCTTTTCTTTTAAAAGTCTATGGTAGTTTGAACTTTACATCGTGGATCATCGTGTTAAGTCGGTGGTACTCTTAGAATGAAAATCCTTTGAAGTAAGATATCGTTGACAAAACAAACAAAAATTTTTAAAAAAATACCCAAATATACTAAAATTTAGTCCATCTATCGCTTCATTTTTACATTTGATACATTATAATAATCATTAATTATGAGAAATCGTGTCAGTCAGTATTTCAGATGATCATAGTATATTATTTAAGTATAATACTTGGCATACATATGCAGGTTGTAAATAGTCACTTTGTAATATTTTATTGTTATTTTAATTTATAAAAGGTTGAATTTATATTTCATACTGCGATTAAAGGTTTAAAATATTTTATGGTAATTGAAGCTCTATTGTTTTATGAAATAACAATTTATCAAAAATGATGAAAATATCATATTTCATAATAAAAATAATAAGTACGGTAAATAATTATAATAAAAATAATAGAAAGTGCATAGATGGAAACGATACTCGAACATACCACCGCGTGGATCCTAACTTTAGATTGCAGTAAATTAACGTTCTTAAGTCAGAACTTAATAAATATAAGATATTATGAAATAATTAGTTATGGAAATAATATGGCGTGTTTTTGCTAATTAGTTACCTACTGTATATTTATTTATTCCGTAGTTTTTTTGTAATTTAAATACGAACTTGAACATAATTCTCAAAAAGTGCTTTAACTATTTTCCCAGTTCCAATGATAAAAGTTGTCAAAATCGTTTAAGCGAGTTTGGGGAAAATTGTGTTGATTTCATTAGACATAATATATTTATTCTCCGAAAAAATCAACAGTAAATTTACATTTATAAAATGAGGCTTCTTCAAAGACACTATTGGCGTGATTGCGTCTTCTTAATTTGGTTTTAGTAGAAGTGTATTGTTTTCTAAACTCATTTTAATTGCCTATATAAAATTTTTTAAATATTGAAGGGCCTTTCTTTAGTTTGCTGAAGTTAATATTGTAAAACTGTTTGTAGCAGTACTTATCATTTATAGGAAACTTCACCAAGGTGTACGATAAATTACATAAGTGAAGAGAAAAACATTGGAACAACCTATTTAAAAAAGTAAATCCTTTTTTACGGAAATACTTTTAGTAGCATTAATAAAACTACCACTTTTTTTATAAGCTGCAACATATGTGTTTTTAATATTAACCATTAGAGAATATATTTCGGGTTTGCTGAGATTCGGTATTATGGTAATTGTTTTGGTTGGCGCATTTACATTACTGTGTATCAAAACCATCCGTGAGTGGCATGCTCGTACACAATTTTTAATTAATTTTGAGTAGCGTTCGTAGAGAAGAAGAAAACTTCTGTCAACTTCCAATGCATTGTGGGTAAATATCAATATGGCGGGAGTGGGTACTATTCAATAAAAAAGTGTGAGGTAGGCCTAGGTGACCCTGCAAATGGCAAAATGCCTCGTCCAAAGAGAACAAAAGTAAGTATAGACTGTGCTAAGTAAATATAATAGAAATTTTTAATATTATTTTGAATAGTTTATAGAATATAATTATGTGCAAATATAGTATTATAAATGTTAATTGGATATCGCCTTGAAATGCCGATATGGTGGACTAATATTTTGTTGTTGTAGTCTCCTTGAGTATACTATTATTTCTTTATAAAAGTAAGTTTTAAGTTTATTAATTGATATACATTAAAGATCTGTAGCATTCATGAGTATTTTGTATACTTTTTATTTGTTTGGTGGGGGGAAATAAAATAAAATAAATAGTTTTAATATATCTTCTTGAATTTTAAAATTTTTTTTAGGTTAAGTTGGCTTTGCCCATGTACAACAAAGAACACTATGAATTAATGTATACGTATTTGAATAACTGATGTCTTCTGTAATTGCAGATCACCGGTAGAGTGTCTGGTTATTGATTTTGTCCCATTTGATAGAATTGAAATTGTAAAACAAAGAATAAAAAGGTAATGGCTTAAGTTAGGCTAATCTAACTATACTGCATCTTTGCCCTTGTTATTTTAAGGTGTTTAGTTATATACTGTACATTGGTAAATGATTAGCTTAATAGTTTGAGTGGTTTGTACATTTGGAATAGTTAAATAGTTATTGATTATTAACTAAAACCAATTTAATGCATAGGCCTATAATACATAATATTCTACAATTTCAAAATTTACAGTTTTAATGTGTTATTTCAATCTAAACTAATGAAAATGGTTACTGTAGGCCTATTAGTTCGAAATACTAAGGATATATAAGTTACCTTTGTTAAAAATGCTTAATTTCATTAGTTAGGCCTATATTTCTTTTAAAATATAGCTGATTTTCATTCATTTAAATTTGGTGTACAAGGCCTAGGTTAATGAGATTAAAATGCTTAGCCGTTGGAAGGAGGTTGACTCAATATCCTTCTTAAGGCTAAAACATGTGAGAAAAATTATATTTTAATAGATATTTCAGGACTAATGTAAACATGATGTTATGATTTTACCTACCGTACAAAGATTTCCTGTACGTTTTCTTGTTTGTTTCTCGTTGTTATGACTTTAAGCTAATAAAAATTGTAGGTAAAAAATAATTATTGTTTAATAATTTCTTAGAGCTAAATAGGCCTATGTTTTAGTTTTTTTTCATATTATTCAATTTAATAAGTCTTGATTGGGCAAATTTTTAGTATACCACGACTTGTTCTGTCAAATGATGTTATTTCAAGAAGTAGTGGTTTACTAAAAGTTTGCCATTGATTGTTATATAATTACATTTTTGGGAAGATGTATTAGTATTGCATTTGAATCTAATTAATCAAATTTAGATAGGCCTACTTATAAATTTAGAGGCATTAGCAAATATACAGTAGGCCTAATATGCCACTCGTATTGACATCATTTTAGTTAATTTTTGTTCTAAAGGCTGTTAGTATATATTTAGGAGGTTCAAAATTTATTTAAAAATGTTTTATAGGCTATACCCACATTATTTTCATAGATTTTCAATCAACATCAAGAAGCATAAGGAATTACACTGTGTTCAAAATAAGGTGGGTGGTAGCCTACAGCCTAAACCATTTTGAAATAAAGTTAGTTAATGTTCAGGTTTTATTATTTGTAGGTTTGCATTGTAGGTTAGATGGTAATATACTGTAATTTAGAATGGTAATTCTAAATTATTATTGCAAAACCTTTGTCTGTAGGTTTTTATGTTTACTACTAAACCCCAAAGATATTACAACAAATTAAGTCTTAAGCGATAAGATTATCAGTGATGGTAATATACTGTAATTTAGAATGGTAATTCTAAATTATTATTGCAAAACCTTTGTCTGTAGGTTTTTATGTTTACTACTAAACCCTAAAGATATGACAACAAATTAAGTCTTAAGCGATAAGATTATCAGTATCAATAGGGAGGATAGTGGTGTAGTCTAGGGAAGCCTAGTTTTACTTATGTTCGATTTACTTATACTATAGGCCCTTATACTGCTCTTCTGTCTTTATTAGTATAATTAAATAAATAAATTCATTAAGCAAAAAAATAAAATAAAATACTGCCTAAATAAGTCATTGGTATTTTATTTAAAAAAAATCACTTTTAAAGAACAAAACATGGGCAGTTGGCAGCCTTGTAGGCAGAAGATTTGCATACCTGCCAAAACTCATGGTCTCGGTTTTAAATCTGTTTGAAGGCCACATGTATGTTGTCTAGATGAAATGAGTTGGCATCCGGCAATGATACCACTTGGTTGTTTTCTCCATAAAAATAATGACAGGTTAGGTTATTTTGAAGACAAATAAGGAAATATGTTGTTTCTTGGTTATGTATCAACTGCTAATATTTGTATGAACTTTCTTATAGTATTCTGAAGTGATCTATATTTATTAACGTCGAAAATGTTTGGTGCAGTAAGACTAAATGTGGCTGAGGTAAATATCCGAAACACAATGTTTCTCTGAATATTTTTGATGATCCTTGATTTCTGTTCTGTTAACTCTATCTCAATACAAGTACATGAGTAAGTGTCCTCGAATGGGTTAACCTTAAATTCGATTTTTAATTGTGCAAAATAGATTTGAGAAATTTAAAAACAAATGTTACCTGGACTTGTATACTAGATGTGTCCTGAGAGCTACAATGGTTAGTAGAGATCGGCGATATTTTTATACCGGTGACTTTAGCGATAAAATCTTTCTTTTATAAGTGATATCGGTGTCAAAGTTTGAAAAATATTAGCATCAGGGATTCCAGTTTTTGCCGAACTATGCTGATAATTGCCATTGTTTGAAACCTGTGACCCGTTACTTTGCTCTACTGTGAACACGCATGAACTGGCCCAGTAGCAAAGGGAGATAGAAATGTTTGTGTCAGAGATTTCGATTCCAATGACTTTACTGAACTATGTATGCATGAAATTGTCACTGCTTTAAACCAATGAAGGCAAGTCATTGGGGCCTTTGTAAAAAAAAGCTCCTAGTTAGTAGGGTTAAATTTAGCTTGTTTTTTATGGGTATTTTTACAATAATTATACACACGATTCAATTGTTTTGTTTCTTAGTTTATAAACAGACATAGATATATAGGGTCTAAATCAGATTTGCCGATCTATTGACCTACAGTTTAATATTAGTAGCCTACATATATTCATATTCTATATAAATGTGACTTGACATAAGTAAGATAAAACTGTGGGCCTATTCATTCCAAAATTTACTTTTAAATAAATTAAAGTTGTGATTTCTATGTAGGCCTCGGCACTATTCATAAACAATTTTATTTCTAGCACCGAATAACATCATATAGGCTATTTGTAAGTTTTGGAGCTTTCTAAATAATTTATTGCAAGAATTCTGAACTCGATTGGCGAAGCATTCTCAAATTATGACTTTTTTAATCACTAACAAAAAAAAATAACTTGTTTGGCGATTTACTTCGAAATAGCTAGTTCCCCCGATCTGTCTTTAAGCATAGAAAATTTAATCGAACATGTGAAGTTAAGAAAATATGCTGATGGAGTGATAACCTTTAACCATCAAATTAATTTGCTATTTAATGTGCAACGTTTCAGAAGTGTATAACTTAATAGAAATTAAGGAGAACAGTTAATAAAGAATTTTAGAAAAGTGTTGAGTTTCGATCTGTCTGAATAGAAAAAGCTAAGAACAAACAAATGCAAAATTCACAAAAAAACTTGAATTTAAATTATCATGAAATAGATAGGCTATACAATGAAAAATGGAGTAAAAAATTTAATTAATTATTAAATCAAATAAATCTAGCCTAGCCTGTACGAAGATAAATTATTTCGGCTTAGAAACATATTTTTAATTAGGCTTTGACATAAAATATTTTAAACTAATGCTTTAATTGATTCGTCGAAGGAAACTTTACAAAATTGCAGCTTGTTTCACAATTAATAAAATTATAAAACCCAATATAAAATAGTGTACAGGCTTTTGCTGGTTAACTTATAGGCCTATCTAATGAAACACCCACACTTTTTGGTTCTTTACAATATAATATACATCCTCAAAGGACACTTTTTACAAATGAATAAACTAAAAAATGTGCAGTTTTTAAAGTGACACTTGTTTATTAGCAAATTCTCCTGAATCAAAGGAAAAGTGAAACACCTCTCCTACTCTGACTTCAACTGGTAATTGAAAATAAAGAGTAGGAGAATCGTTTGACACATATGCATAGTGTTATAAAAAAAACGCAGTGTTACTCTCTCCATCGCTTACGTCATAGACAGTCTAGCGCGTGCACCGCATGTACTGTGTTAATACGTAGCATAGGGAACCAGTAGACGCTTGTGTATTATAATGTACGTTAACTGAATACATTTGAATATTTATTAAATTCTTGTTGAGGTATTTTTTTTTTTTTTTTTTTTTTGCTTTCCATGCCACTTTGGGCCTTTCGGCTAACGAGCATGTTTTTTGGGTTTTTAATATTTTATGGTCCCCCGCGGGATTTGAACCCGGGACGTCTTGCTGTTGAGGTATTAAAGCTAATTATGTTTCAATCGTTGTATTCAATTCTTTTTATTTACATCGTTCGTCATAGGAAACTACTTAGGCCTACAAACAACAAACTATATATAACCATTGTATTTGGATAACTTAATAGAACTCCGATCCAATGCAATATTTTGTTCCACTGGAAATTCGACTTTTTTGGCGCTATCTATTGGGGAAACGAAGGAAGCTGGTTGGAAACACCAATGCTTACAATGCTTTCTCCCTAGCGCTACCTCGCGGCGCGATCATGTACTATTTTCGCGAACACCTTTTTTCCGGCACACAACCCCCGTATGGATGCAAGATCTATTTATTATTCATGATCTATGATATAACTGAGTCTATGCTGTTAGGGATTTTGAATATGGTAAATATAGCCTATAGAGGCTATAATTTAATATTTTACTCGAAGACCTGAAGTAGGCCTACATTTTGGAAAACGAAACAATAGATCATACATTTTTATCGTAGGCCTACTTTAATCATTATTTTAATCCCAAATATTCTAAATTCATTAATTTAGAAAAAAATATTTTTATTGTCAGTAGGTCTATATTTATAAATTAATAGAAGTTCAAACTTTTATTACATAAAATAGCAATATTGCAGGCCTGATAGTGATAGTTTAAAACAGGGGTTCATAACCTTTTTGGGGCATAGAAGAATTCAAGGGAGGTGTGAGTGTATTAAAAAAAAAATTCAAATAATGTCAAGGACAAACAGTGCCAGCCCTCTCATTAATGTTGTGAAAATGACCGGTATTACATGCCAACCTAAAATAGATCCTGTATTATCTCAAATAAATTTGTATATAGTTCAAAATAAAGTTATGTGTAGTATTATAACATTTTGTGTGTGAAATTATCTACATTTTCATTTTATAACCAGCTTCTTCAGCTATCCTAACCGGCTTCAGTTTCAAATTCGAATTAATTGTACTACTTGTATAACCACATTATGGTGGTGGTATGAGGGAGGGGGCGCGTTATTGTCCTGTGCAGTATCGTTTGAAAAAGTGCTTTAATAATAATATTAAAAATATATTTTTTTTAAATGTAATTTTTTGTTTTTAAAATATCTCTTGGAAATGTTGTTTAAACCCACCCCCTCATCTAATTGCGAAAGAACTGCAGCTAAAATTAAAAAAAAAAATAGTGTTAGGTACTGATATGCCTTCCAAAGGAAAACTATAGCAAATCCACGCTTTTGGAAAAATGTGTTGGAAAACATGTTTCGAGGTTTTCTATAAGACTTCCACACATGAAGGTAAAAGTAAGGACAGTGTATAGTAATTTTATTATTAAACCTTGTAAGTTAAGACAGTCACACCTTATTATTGCACTCATTGTTAAATTCATATTGTAACACAAACACACACAATTAATCTCTGAAGTTATTATGTGTTAATGATGGATGTTCAATTTTATTATTATTAATTATTCGGACATTTGACATTTAATCAATACACGACGTTTCGCGGATGCGAATCAACCTAAACATGGCACACGGATACTAAAAACTGTATTTACAGTATTAAATAGCGATATATATGGAGATAGGCAATATATTGGCGAGGATATATGGCCCGAAAATCACAAATTCAATTGGGAAGAGGCTAGTATCATACTCTGGGAAAGTAACTTATACAAACGTAAAATAATTGAAGCCTCCTGCATAAGCTAGCAGACAATCCTATCAGCCAAACAGAAGGCTGTTATGGCTCCCACTGTTAACAAAATAGCTAAAACTTGATTAAAATAGTCTTATTACTTACAAAGAAGCTGAACTTTTATCTGATGAATAGCCATGCGGTACTTTAACTAGGTTGCTGGCTAGGAAACTAAATGAAATGCACAATAGACCACTCCTCGAACTCAGCACCCGGCCGGTTGTTGTTCTGATGCCGGGTCTTTTAACACGTATTTGCAGATAGGTGTGTGTTTGTGTTTTTCTGAGTTTCCATTATTTTTTGACTTTAGAGTTTCAGCTCTGAGATGTACCATGTAGATGTTTAAGATTAGTGGTATATTTTTAGTTTTATATTGTCTTCTTTAAAATAGGCGTAATCTCCAGATTTATGTTCCTGTAGTTTTTGGTCACTAGATAACTGGAGTAGTGGAGTTGATTCGTATTCCCGAATTGATTTAACACATACATGATGACGCACATTTAATTTTTTTTATATAATCTTAATGTTCTACTCAATTTGATGATCCGCGTAAACACCCAACAGTTTTGCTGATGCAGTAATTAACATATTTTTGTCATTGAATTCTATAATGTAAGGGTCCTCTTAATACTGTTTATTAATAAAATAAATTAAATTTGTTTTTGACGCAACCCTATTCATCGAGTTGATTCACCAATGTTTTTAAATTGTCTTCTGTTAGTCTCGGAAGACAGTTTATGACATATCAGTAAAAGTTTTTTGTTAACGGATGAGTAAGTTTTTGAACTACATCTATTCAAAGGTTTCCATTTTCATAATATACCGTAGTTAATAAACAAATTCATTCGTAAATAGATTTAAATCTCTCTTTTACAGAGGGTCGTAACTCGCTTTACAAAACTAAATCATTTTCCTTCTTCTATTTATATTCTTTTTTTTCTTTCTTCTGATTCTATTGTTGCCTATAAATAATTTTGATCTAGTCTTATGTTTATTAAAAGTACAGTATATGTAAATTCTATTTATCTTGATCCTTTATAAGGATGAAACAATCTTCCTTTTAACTAAAGAAATGGTTAGGGTCCTACAGAAGTATGCTTAATGATGAATGAGAATATTCTTCTTGAAACATTTCTTAATTGGTTATAGTCCATAGGCCTAAACAACTGCGGATAAAGTAGCGGATCAAAGGTTGGATATAAAATACCTTTGTTTTGATTGTCTTCATTCGAACTTACCACACGTAATTTATAGTTTTTAGCTTACTTTTTAAAAAGCCCACCCAAAAAAAACTTTTCAAAATGTTGAATAATACAATTATGTTTGTTTATTAGTCCAGTTACAAATGTAGGTCAACAAACTTTTGGAAACTTAAAATATGTATACTAAACTTGAAGCAATTTCTTATTATGTTATTCTTCAAAACATGGAAATATTCTACACTGGATAGTTGGAATTAGTGATGGGCGTTATTTTGTTATATGTTATTTAGTAACGGTTATCAAAGAATAACTACAGTAACCGTTATCAAAAGTTGCAAATAACGGTTACTGGGCTAAACAGTTACTTAACACCTGAATATGATGACAGTACATTAGAACTCCAATTATCCGGACTCCAATTATCCGGACTCCAATTATCCAGATCGCCAATTATCCGGATCAGATTTGAATAAGAACATAGTCAAACGGATGCGAGAGTTGGCGGCGCGGAATCGATTTAAGGTAGCAAAACAGCTGACTCTGCCTGGTATGTTAAAAAAATAATGTATTTTACAGTGATTTAGTACTATTGTTTGTAAATATTACGTAATGTAAACATTGTCATTGATGTTGTTTTTTCATAATAAATACCGTAAATGTTCTCTATTGTGTTTTGTTTACGTTTTTCTCCTAAAAACGGCATTTTTTCGAGAAAAATCCAACTATCCGGATCGTGTTCGGTCCCAATTAATCCGGATAATTGGAGTTCTACTGTAGTAGTATCTACTTTTACGGCGCAAGGCAATTCGAAAACTATCAACATTTTTTTTAATGAAAAAGGGATAACCTTTTATTCCCAATAACCTTTAAGATAATAGTTTAGTAGTACAATATATTGTCGCTAGGCGTTATAGGCGTTAAATAAATTTAACAAGAAGATTGAAGCTACGATATAACTACTTTGTTTGAAATGTTTTAAACTTTTATTGTTACTGTTGTTACAACAAACAATGAGTAACGCTAACATAGCTAACGTTTTTTTAAATCAAAGTGGGAGTTTAAGTTCAGTTATTTTCATAGTTTTTCTTAAAGTTTTCACCTTATTTTAATGACTATTGTGTTTGTGTTTATATTTTCCTTAAGTGACTGTTCATTTAAAAAAATATATAAACTCAGTATGGATTTAAGTAATTTAATTTAATAATTTGTCAACTTTAATGGGGCATAAAACCTGAAAATGTGTATCTTTTTCACCACACCATTAAATAATGAGGGGGCATCATGTAATTTGTGTAAATGCAAATTGACATATAAGTGTAGGGCCTACAACTTATAATTTAGAAGAAGAAAAAAAAAACATGTTGAATCCAAACATCTGTCGATGGCGATAAGCAGTAACGGTTATCATTAGTTTGAATGGACAGTGTTTTAAATAAACTTCTGCAAGAATCTTGACAGCTCAAGTCATCCATAATTCTTACAGCTTGCTTCTGTAGGTAAAAGGCCCTGTAATCATTTGTTTAGTGAGATTTTCCCACTACGCAGTGCAATACTCATGGAGTAAAATAGTCCAAAGTATGTGATTCTCAAAACTGACTGTACAGAGCTAATAAAGCTCTGAGTAAGAATATCACTATCCCAGTTGTTTATACAGTTTGTTAATAGGCCTACAGTTTGCTTCCCAAGTAAGCCTAATTTCAAAACTAAGCTATAAGAATTTAATTGGTATTGAACTGGTACATGGTAATGGTTCTGGTTGGAAGTATGTTAATAATAATTTAAATATCTTGTGATAATCATCCATAGGCCTACTAATTATATACATTTATTTAAATTCAAAGATTTAGAACTCTGAACATAGATTTGATAACCTGCGCAATAGATTCCAATACATTCTATTACAAAAAATAATAATTAGGTTAATTTTTTTATATGAAAATATCAGAACAGGTACCTTGTCAGAATTCAGTATCTACTCAAGAAAGAACACAATTACATATAGTCGGGTTTAATTAACATACTTAAGTTTTAAATTTAACTATTAACTAATTTGCAGGGTTTAGTCAAAATTCATTAACCGAGTAGTATGCTCTTTCAATAATTATACCTTTTATTCTTTCTCTAAACTATCTAATATTTAACTTTTTATAATCACTGGCTAGTCTGTTATACAATTTCGAACCAGAATATTGTGGACTTCTTTCAAATAACATTATATGGTGTTTGGGAAGTTTAAAATCATTACAATTTCTGGTATTATAGATGCATTCAAATTTAGATTTTGCTGGTAATTCAATTTTAATGTTATGAACCAGCTCAAGATTTTGTATAAGTACAGACATGCAAGCTTATGGATATTTTAGCATCCGGAAAATATTTTTGCATGACTTTAGTGGCTTAGAGTTTGTTATTATTCTAATTATTTTCTGCTGTAATATAAATACTGATTCTACTTCTGATGCAATGCCCCAAACAGGGGCTTCCCTGGAGTAATCGGCGCCCAGGTCAAAATCTGGAGTGGCGCACCCCTCAGAGAACAAAACAGTCATTAATAACTACTAAGACAAAAATAAAATCATGTCAAAGATGTTTGTTACTAAGTTTCAATTGTGTTTATATTAAATTTTATCAATTCCTTTCATTAGTAATGTACTTTGTTACAATTTAATTATTCTATTTATATAACCAAAGTAAAATTTTCCAGTAGTTGTAGAAATCTGTCAGTATATTACTGTATATTCTTAGTTATGACTTGTAAAAACCTTTGAAATAAAATTAGATTAAAATTTTACATAAGACAACAGAACCTCCTGCAATTTACTCTACATTAAACTTGAACTGAGCTTATTTAACTAAAGCAGAAAATAAAACTACAACATATTTCATCCCGTTATTGTTAAAAAATGTTGGTACAATAAGTATAAAAATGTACTTTCCGGGATGTATTGACACAATGTTTATACGACATAGGCCTATATAATATTAATATATTTTGAATCAATTTAAGTTTTAATATAATCGATTAGTACATAGACCAAATATCGAAATATTACTATCAATCAACCGTATCAAATTGATCTGCCTGAGGTTATCCACGGGATCTTACTAGTGACAATATAAACAAAACAACTTATTATACAAATTTACTGATGTGATGTCACAGTCGCTATGCCTAAGCAATCAAATACTGTTTTACATGCAGGAAAACATGGATACTCAAGTGTAAATGAAATTATATCACAAGCTATAAAACGCCCCTAACCTCAATTAATCACATGAATAACAACTGTCGAACTGCCAGCTGTGTGTGTGGACCGATCAACTAAAGTGAACGAGAATATTTGAGCTTGCTCGAGCCTATCTGAACTCACCCGATCGCTTCCGAAATTAAGAAAGCATAATTAGTTTAATCTTGTTTACACCCTATTGCTATATCAGAGCTTAGAAAATTACTATTTTTTGATATTGCGCTATATAAAAAAAACAAAGTTAATTCGTCTTTTAACTGATAAAAAAAATTTACTGTGTTAAACATGTGTTATTAAAAGAAAACTGTCAAAATCAAATCGGCGCCCTCTCCAGAGTAGCGCCCAGGGCACGTGCCCTGCATGCCCCTCCTTCCCCGGTTGTTAAGCTACTGGCTCCAAAGAATTATTCAATATCTACTAAGATGGATTGATTCTATATACTCATGATATATTATCTTGCAAGCATCAAGCGAAGCACTATCTATTAATCCCAAAAATGAATAGGAAATTTATCTTACTTAGTTTCTGCTTAATGAAGTCCAGGCGAGCCTTTCTATTTAACCTCTCCACTAAAACCCCCAGAAATGGATGACTTTTTACTAAATTTACAATTTCAAATGTTTGATGGTTATAATTACTAGCAGACAATTTCATAATCTCTGTTTTTATCAATATTTAATGTTAGTCTGTTTTGATGAAACCGTGATTCAATTTCATCCAAATAATTCAAAAATGACTTAGTAGAAATAGGCCTAATATCGCTATCAGATGAATTTTATCAAATCAGCTGCTATTTTGCTTCTGATAGGCCTTAACCCTGTTAGCAAAGTTTTATAGTTAGGGCTACCAATCATTTGCAAATTGTTGTTATTCAAGATAAGTGGATCAACTATTGCTCACAAAAAGACTAACAGCAGGTTGTTAGTAGTCACATATTTCTGTAACAATTCATTTATTTGCTTTTGCACTGAGGTTGTGGACGTATAATCATCAAGGAAAATGACATTTGTCTTTAGACTTGACTTTGGGCATGCAGTAAGTAATGCTTTAGTTGTTCAAATATCCTGCTATTAAAAGTATTTACAACTTTTTGAAATATGGTTTATTATTAATTTTTCTAGCCACACTATGGTGTATAAAAGGGAAACCGTTTAAGTTTTCCTGCCACCTAAACCTCATTCTATAGTAAGTAAAAAATTAAAATTCTTAAAACGTATTACTGAAAACATTGCTCTCTGCAATTGTATATATTTGAAGAGCATAACTTCTCTAACTCTTGGTTGGAGGCAACAATAATTCTGCGTTTAAAACCAGAGGTGCAGAATATGTTAATGCACACAAAATTTCCTCCATTTCTCTTAACAATTTTCACCATATATATATTTTTGCATGCACTCTACCTTTAATACTTTGTGTGTTTATGTAGGCCTATATTATTTGTTATACAAATAATTGTTCAATAAATAAATGAAATGAAAACTTACAACAAACTTTTACTATAGGTTGTCCGGAGCTTCAAGAGCCCCAGAGCGTTAAGCTACCCTAGTACCCTGATGCGCCACACCCTAACACCCGCATCCCATTCTACCTGCCGTACCTGTTGTTTTGATGACTCACATACCTGCCTTAGTCTGCAAAATAGATTTTTTTACATTTTTTATTTTAGGTTAATATTTTTGTAATTTTTGAATTCTGCATTTTATTTCATGAAAATAGAGTTCAAACACAAAATGACTACGACATTCCTTACTGTATCTTAGAAACAAAGGGGGTCAAATGATCAACTCGACTTTGTAATATAAGTTTCTTAGACTTTATTTTAATATACACTTATTAATAAAGTACTTAAATAATATATATATATATATATATATATGACAATAATTACTAGTAAAAAAGGAGTATAATGTGTAAAATGTGTGTATAAAAATAATAATAAATTGTTATTATTATTAATATTGTAAAATGTTACATGCAAATAGATCAGTCATTTTCATTATTAGATTAAGAGTAACGTAATACTGTTATTGTTTTAGTTGTTATGATTTTTTATTGTGATTGGTCGGAAGTTTTTGTTGATTTTTAATTGAATTGCCCTGACCTTAGCAACTACTGTCATATATATATTGTTTATTTATTTACTTTATTAATAAGTGTATATTAAAACAAAGTCTAAGAAACTGATATTACAAAGTCGAGTTGATCATTTGACACCTTTATTCCTAAGATACAGTAAGGAATGTCGTAGTCATTTCGTGTTTGGACCCTATTTTCATGAAATAAAATGCAGAATACAAAAATATTAACCTAAAATAAAAAATGTAAAAATAGCAGTTTTGTAGATTAAGGCTAAACACCCCGGCAGTAGTTCCAAATACTGCCGCCACGTAGCGCTTCAAAATTATGAAAATTCATTTTACTGATTACTCGCTTACCGTTTGAGTAAAAATTGGTTTGAAAACTGATTTGTACTTCTAATATGTATCTTTAAGTCGCTATGCTAACGATTTTTTTTATTTTTTATTTAATAAAAAAAATTACTTTGTAACTGCTAAAAGGAATTTTTTTTTAAGAAAAACAGGTAGTCATTTTGAAGATTTGATGGAGAAATGAATTAATAATTTTTCAGACTGAAGATCGAACCAGTGGTTCCGTCGGAATCGATTTTGCAAGGTTTATCTCTAGTATTTTTTCGCGCGTATTCCCCCCTACCAACCCGCGCGCCATCAAACAAATTCATCACGCCAAACGCTCGCTCAGTGACGACTCGCACCGGGAAATGCTTCCGTTTCCCATGTATTGTTGAAGATCATTACATGTATTGTTTTTCCTGCTTGTCCCACTTGGTTGTTATAAAATATTAATTCAGCATACGTAACCACAATATTGGTATGTTTTGCATACTTTTACTAAGATATGTTTCTTGTATATACAGGATGTTTCGTAATGACTATGTAATATTTTAGGATATGATTCAGCACATAAGAATTAGAAAACACATCAATTGGACATGTGTCCGGAAACGCTTTGTTTTCTCCCAGGGCTCTATAACAAGGGCTATACCATTTTGATCATTTACCGTGACCCAGTATCGATCGCCTACGACGTCACCATGCTGATACACGCTAGCTGGTAATATTTGAGTAGTGCGTGCGCAGTCGTTAACTCGCTGTTTTAACTCGATGGAAAGACTTCAGTAAAATAAAATTTTGATATTCTTAATCTACATAAAGTACGGATTCTAACAGTATAAAAAACTTTTATTTTAACAGGTATTTCGAATTTTAATAATTGAAAATATTTGAGAATTATCACAGACTGACATGAAAAAGTTACTAAGCGAGGAAATTTTTTATTTTTGGGTTATAAACAAACTTCCAGCGGGAAAGTTGTAGCCAATGAATTGATCTAAACTATCCAATTCACCGATTTGTGATAAAATGATTACATCATTATGAAATCGGTTTTTAAATGAGCGCGAGGAGGTGCCTCGCCGCGACTCCCGAAGTACAGTTGTTTGATACGGGAATAACGTTTATGTACATATTGTTATTTAATGTAATATAGTAAATCACTTGTCCCCAGGTAATTATGCCAGCTAGAAAAAAAGTAAGCATTTTATTTTAACATAAACTAATTATAATTTATAATTAAAATTTGATATTATTGAAGTGGACACAAAAAGTTAAGTTGGAGGTTAACGTTTAAAAAATAATATCATTATTACGTACATTCAAAGAAATAAAATTAGAGATCAATGATGGAAAAAGAAAATCGTAATTACGTAAAAAAATTAGCCTTATATTTAATTAAAAGAATTGCTTCATAACAAAGAAATATGCTGTCTTTTAAATAATTTGTTCATTGTTGTCTAATTTGCGGAGTACTTAAATGTTTCTTCAATAATATCAAATATTAATTATAAATCATAATTAGTTTATGTTAAAATAAAATGCTTACTTTTTTTTCCTGGGGACAAGTGATTTACAGTACTTAAAATAACAATATGTACATAAACATTATTCCCGTATCAAACAACTGTACTTCGGGAGTCGTGGCGCGGCACCTCCTAGCGCTCATTTAAAAAACGATTTCATAATGATGTAATCATTTTATCACAAATCGGTGAATTGGATAGTTTAGATCAATTCAATGGCTACAACTTTCCCGCTGGAAGTTTGTTTGTAACCCAAAAATAAAAAATTTCCTCGCTTAGTGACTTTTTCATGTCAGTCTGTGATAATTCTCAAATATTTTCTTTCAATTATTAAAATTCGAAATACCTGTTAAAATAAAAGTTTTTTATACTGTTAGAATCCGTACTTTATGTAGATTAAGAATATCCAAATTTTATTTTACTGAAGCCTTTCCATCGAGTTAAAACAGCGAGCGACTGCGCACGCACTACTCAAATATTACCAGCTAGCGTGTATCAGCATTGTGACGTCAGAGTGAAACTGGCGGCACAGTGCCGAGATCAAAGAAACGGTTTAGCCCTTGTTATAGAGCCCTGGTTTTCTCCATAGCGGCCATTTTGTTTTTTCACTAAATAATTTGTATCTAGAGAACGGTTTGACCGATTGACTTAAAACTTGACATAAAGTTTACCTAACAATGATATATTTTAAGTAAAATAAGCGATTATATCCATTAATGCGTTTTAAAATGGTGACTGTTAAAAAATTGCAAACCTGAATTACCAAAAACCATACATTTTTATAAAAAGTTTCAAGTCATCTTTTTTGTAGTCCTTTTTATTCTGTATCGGCTCTTTAACATGACTATTATCCGTCATCCGATTGTTTTTACAGTATCACTATCCGATGATAAATCAAAAGGGCTATAAAAAAGATGTCTTGACATTTTTTTGTTAAAATGTACCGTTTTTGGGTAATTTGGGTTTGAAATTTTGAAACAGTCGCCATTTTAAAACACATTATTTATTTTAAATAGATCATTGCTAGGTCAACTTCATGTCAAGTTTGAACTCAATCGGTCAATCCGTTCGGTAGATATGAATTATTTTGTAAAAAACACATACAGACAGTCAGACGACAAAGTACAGTAGACCAAGTTTTGTATTGTGAAATTTATTTGTCTCGATCCCAGGATTAATTCATTTTAATTAATTAATTTTAAACAGTTGTAGACACATTAAATTAAATACATAGATTAAAAACGTTTAACACACCTTATAATTAAATTAAACATAAGTTAGATGAAATTGGCTACATAAATATGTTTACATCAACAGAGGAGATACACTCTTTAACTATTGGTGAGCATTTGAATTACATTTCTTTATTTGTTCGTTTTCATCATTTTTCACAAAAACGTAAACGGATCATAAACGTCTTAGGCTGTGTGTTGTTTGAGAGCTGGGAGCTGCGAGCCGCGAGGATGGGTTGTATGTGCCTGTGAGGAGAGAGAGAGAGAGAAGGCGCTACGTCGCGTCGCGTCAGTGCGTGCGCGTGTCAGTTACCTGTTCAACGAGTGACACAACGTTGGAACTAAAAACGCGTTTCTGACAAAACCGTTCAACCGATTTGTTTGAAATAAACTTTAAAATTATTCAAAAAAATTTGCCCTAAAAATGACTACCTGTTTTAGTCAAATTTTGACTTATTTTAAAAGTTATTCATTGTAAAAATTTATTAAGAAATGTTTTCGAAAATTAGAAAGCATAGCGCCTTTAACAACTTTATACTGATTACAAAACAGTTTTATTTTTTCAAATCGGATAAAAATTAAATGAGTAATCAGTAAAATTAATTTGGCCACGACAGTGCTGCTATCTATTGGGCTAAAAACACAACTTTTTTTGTACTGTTTAGCCTTAAGGCCTAGTATGTGAGAGTCATCAAAACAACAGGTAGTCTACAGCAGGTAGAGCGGGTGCGAGGGTAGGTTAATGCTCTAGGGCTCTTGAAGCTCCGGACAAACTATAGCCCAAGTATTAATTTTAAAATCAACACCTAATTTTATTTAAGTTATGTTGTTAACATAATAAGATCTTATGCCTAAGCATGATAGTAAACTATAAAGTATCTCTATATTAAAATACAGTCAATCTTCTTTTTAACAAAATTCATCATCTAGACAAAAAAATCATTATTGGAAAGTATTTGATACTTTGGCAGGTTGCAGCTTCTAATCCAATGTATACTATATGTAGCCAAACCAACAGATATGGTAAGTTATATAGTTTGTTTTAATTCAGCAGTTCGCGCTGACGCATTGATCATCGGCCAATAGAGCCAGCAGTTTTGGGTTCGAGACCCCAGATCAGATTGCTGTAACTTTTTGCCTTGTAGGCTATATTCAGTCTTAGAAATTTTAAAAATCCTATTACATGTGAATAAATTCAACAGATATAAGTTGTATGAAATTGTAGGTTATAATTGCTTGTACGTTAGTCCCTAAACAAAAAAAAGTTTGCACTAAATGCACAAATAATGTACTATGTATGTTACCCTATAGTATGATTTAGTAGCCTAGACTATTTCAGCAGATTACTTACTAAATTACAGTACATTATAGGAATAAATAATGTGTCAGATGGACATGTAAGTTAGACACTGATAATTTATTTTTAGCACTACATTTTTTACTTTTTTCAACTTTTAAAAGTTTATACAGTTGTATACATTATTTTTCTGTTTTTATAACTGCAAACTATTGTAACATGAAATTTGGGAAATGGTAGGAGAATACGTCAATTATAACAAACTTATATTATATGTGCTACGTAACATTTGAGCCAGAAGAAATCATGGTCAGCATTTCCATAAAGATCAATTAGTTTTTTTATCAACTGAAATGTCAAAATACTGGCCGTCAAAAGAGAATGCCATTCAATTGTGATTTTACATTGATGTTAAAATTTTCAAAAGCACTTTCAATTTTTCTATAACATCATTACCCTTTTGAGAAGTTCCACATATTTCATGTTTGGAGATGCAGTTTTTATGAATCTGGCATTTAAAATACTTTTGGAACAATATGATACAGGATTGCTATAGCAGGATAAGGTTTTTTTTTGTGCTTGGCGTAAGAAAAATTGTAACTTAATTTACAGCACTTACATTTTGATTAAAATCATTATATTAATATGTGAACATCGAAAATTGAAGTACATTTTTTAGTACTTTATATAAAAAGATAGGAATGAAACGTTTACCATTTGAAAGGTACTGTGCCATAGATGTGCAAAAAAAATCATATGTGTGTATGTTGTTGTTAAACCAGATAAAAATAAAATAGTTGTTAAACCAGGTAAAATAAAATAAACTAGGCCTAACCTAGAATTGTGTTGCTAAGCTGGTTATCTGATTCGGCTGTTTTATCTGTTATTTTATGCAGTTGGTTTGCTATGATAATGAATTTTTATAAAAAAATATTTTTGTAGATCATTGCTTTATATTTTTTACACACAGATGCTTTTTCCATTTAAAATGTTAAAACAAATGAAAGCATTTTGGTCACATTCATGGCTCTATGAGCTAATATCCCTTTGTCTTCATTGCACAGGAAAAAATAAAAATTATACAAATACTTAGCGTCTGTTTCAATTTCTTTCAAATTGAATTATCACTTATATCTATACTTATTTGTTAAATTATTCTACCATTTAATAGTTGAATTGTTCTCTTCTAATGAATTCCATATGTTTACTAAATATTTATCATTAATTTCATCAATTTTCCTTTTGCCATTTCCCACTTTTTTCCGTATAGCGTCAAGGTTAGAATTTGCATAGGAATAAATTTCAATTAATTATGTGAAAATAATTTAGTCTCGTTACTTTACAAACACAGTTGGTCGAATTTTGACTAGGCCTACTTACAGGAGATACTAGAGTACTATTAAAATCCTCAGGCAGCTGTCAAAGTGCACAATTAGTAATAAAATTGTAACAATGATTAAGTGATTTGGTTTTTAGCAGTAATTCTTTTTTTGAATAGAATGGCTATTTTGATTTATTCACCCAAAACGTAAAAAAATGATAACTTGGTATAAGAATAAAATAAAATCTAACAAATACTCAGTTTTAACTTCAAAACAAACTTCGATATAACTACATAACCAAAACGAAACGCCTACACTGAATACTTAAAATTCAAAACAAAATTAAAAATTGTTCATTCAATTTGTACGAACTTCATTTAGTCATTTTTTGTAGCTATCTTCATTTTAAAAAAAGAACATGTAAACTTCATTAAATAAAAATAAGCAGACTGTAAAATAAGATGAGGAAAACCTAAGAAAACAATAACAGAATCTGATACATTTTTACAAAATATAACAAGAAGTATGACCAATTGTGTCCACATAAAAAATGCCCAGTATGATATAAATTGGTATTATTGATGATAGTAATGATCTGGATCTATAAGTACGGCAATAAATACAGTACTTATAAATGTTTAAGGTGGGCCCAGGCATTAATAAAGTATTTTACAATTTGAAATGAAGTAGGCCTACACTAAAAAGATTTGCTCGTTCCATGAACAGTTATTATTCTTATTTGGTGTAACCACAGTTGGTTCTAGGTGAAATTCCATAATAAGGTAAATATTAAAACTTACATGTAAATTTCACAAAAAACAACAATATATTTGCTACAGCTGTTTCACCGCCAGGCAGCATCATACTATTAAGAACTAAAATATACAGAGACAACTAATTAAAAGTACTTTTAATCCCATTGGTAGTTCCAAAGTTACATTGAAATTTTACAAATAAACATATCTGTTCTCAATTGTCAGTTCTTTGTCCTCAGCTACTCCTTTCACTTGCTATTCCACCCCACCCTCATAGCCTAGATGTTAGTTTTAAGTTGTTTCTGTATATTTGAGTTCTTAGTTGTCTGATGTCGAAAGCGTTATAATAGTAAATATATTGTTTTTTCTTTTTTTTTTAAATTTACTTGTAAGTTTTTAAAATTTTTACCTAATTATTATTCTCACATTTTGCATCTATAAGTACGGCAATACGAAATTGTAATGAATAAAATCATTTCAAATAATGTATACTTACACTAAAAAAGGATAGTTCTTACCTTTATAATTGTGTATTGCTTTGCTTATAGATCCATAATAGGCCTATAACAATTGTTGATGTATTGATCAACTGTTGTTTGGTGTAGGCCTACATTATTTAAAACTATAAAACTTTATGAAAGGCTAGGCTCACTTCTTACATTTATAATTGTGTATTGCTTTGCTTCCATAATATAACAATTGTTGATACATTGATCAATTGTTGTTTGGTGTAGACCTACATTATTTCAAATTGTATAAAACTTTATGAAAGCCTAGGCTCACTTCTTACGTTTATAATTGTGTGTTGCTTTGCTTATAGATCCAGAATATAACAATTGTTGATCTATTGATCAACTGTTGTTTGGTGTAGGCCTACATTATTTCAAATTGTTTAAAACTATATGAAAGCCTAGGCTCACTTCTTATGTTTATAATTTTGTATTAATGTACAAGTACGTATTACTTGCTCCAGAATTACAGTCAATCTGGAAAATTCTCCTTACTTATTTCATACAAGCAGAATAACTTTTAAAATATCGAGAAAGTTACGTACACACTTTTCAAAATAAGGGCTGGAGTAGAATTAAATACTGGACTGGGTAGTACTGTACTGCTTTATTATCAAAGAAAAAAAGGTAATTTTGAGAATAATCTCATTACTTTAATTTATTGTAAATGTTAAAAAAACAAATTTACGTGATGATAGGCCTATACCTACTGTAAATTTTATATAATAATTGTATTTTCTGTTTGAAGTTATTCTTTTTTTAAATGATGAATGTTCAATTTTACTACTATTGGTTAGTCGGACATTTGCTATCATTTGTGTGTTAAAATCTATACACGATGTTTCAGGAATACAAATCAACTCCCATTATCAAGTGACTGAAAACTACAAAAACATAAACCTAGGCCTATGTTAAAGAAAACAATGTAAAACTAAAACGTACTGCTAACCTTATTAATCATATATTTAGTACATCTCAGAGCTGAGACTGAGAAGTCGAAAAACAATGGTAACAAACACAGAAAACGTACACACACACACACACACACACATCTGATAGCAAACACATGTTGACAGACTAAGGCTAGAACAACAATTAGCTGGGTGCCGAGGTAGTTAATTACATTAAGTTTCTTAGCTCGCTCCAAATTATAATTATAATTCCTAGTTTCGTTTTATAATTAAAACCCCAAGTGGTGATCAAACAGGTATTAGTAACATAAGCTGGTTTATTAGTAACAGAGATATTATAATCAAGTTTTAGTTCTTTATTTAATAATGGGAGCCATAATGGCCTTCTATGCTTTTTTGGCTGATAGGATTGTTGGCTAGCTTTATTTACAAGGCTCCAATTATTTTAGTTTTTATAAGTTACATTCCTGGTGATTTTGGCCTCTTCCCAAAATAATTTTTGGACCATATATGTTCTGCAATTTTTGATTTATCGACTAATTCTAACCACACATTACTTTTATTCTCATGTTTAAAGGTATTTTTGTCGCGTCAATATATTGCCTATCACACTTACATTTTATACTGTAAATACAGTGTTTAGTATTATGTGTGCCATTTTCAGATTTAGTTTTTACGAGATGTTGCTTAGTAGTGTTTTGTGTTTTAAAAGCGATACAAATTGTATACTATTTTTTACTGGCAAATCTAGAGGATTGGTCTATCGAAGGACGGATAACGTGAGCCTACTGTAGGTCAAACTGGTTACAAAAGAACATCTGATGATGTCAAGTACGACATATTGGACCACCATGTTGTTCTACAATAAATAATCTTGTATTTACATCTAATGTTTCTCCTTTCTTAGATCAGAATATATGCTGTTTAATTGAATTTCAAACACTCTTTTGATAAGGCCGATATGCTGTTTAGTTCGGAAAGTCAGTTGATTTTGTATTTACCAAAAATATGATTGCCTTTTTTATAGTTATTTTCAGAAATTACCGCACAATAATAATGATTAATCTGATATTTTTCGCAACACATCTGAGTACCACTCGTAAGCAATTTATGTCTACTTTCATTTTTGATTTATTTACCACGTGCAATTATTGATTTTAATATGTTTTTTATAAACTGATGATATTATCATGTATATGTCAGTGAAGGATAAGAGTGTCTGTTTATTCAAAAAGATCTGATTAAATATACAAATGATGTAATGAAAACTAGCGAGAACAGTTTGATTTATTTAATTACACAATCAACAGTTACCTCTCCAAAGAAATAAAATGGACAATGCTTTAACATGTCATATACCCAGAGTTGGGAAAGTTAGTCTAATAAAGTAACTGATAGAAGTTAGAGTTAGTCCATCAAAAAAATAACTGAGTAGAGTTATAAGTTAGCCAGGAAAAATCCTAACTGAATAAAGTTAGAAGTTAGTCAGCAAAAAAATAACTGATTAAAGTTAGAAGTTAGTCTCCAAAAAAAGTAACTAAATAAAGTTATAAGTTAGTCGGTTTTTTATTTACTTCAACTAGAAAAAGTAAACAAAATTACATGTTGTTATGTTATTTTAAATATTTTCCAGGTATTGTTTAGAATGTTTGTGTCAGGTAAAACATTTGTTTTTATTTGCAAATTAAAAAAAAAACGAAAAATCTACAAAATGTGCAAAGTACAGTAACATATAAATTATTTTTTAGACCAAACAACGGTAACTAGAAATTGCAAAACATTAATTTATATAGGCTAGTAGTAAATAACTTGTAGACTACTATAAGAAAATAATAACTTATTTACTCCCAAACAAACACTTATAATTTATAAAAGATATAATATTCATAATTTATATTCAAATTTAAAAGGGCCTAGATACAATTTTAAACTAAGAAAATATAATAGGTAGGCCTTTATGTAGATTTTTTTTATAATTTATTTCTACTCATATCCCATTAATATATGTATATATATATTAGAAATATATAATAATAAATATATAAGAAACCATGACTTTAAAAAATATTTTATAAGATCAGATATCTCTATAAATTGGTTTGAAGACTTTTCAAACCCTCTACGTCCTAAAAAAAAGTCAACACTAAATAGTTTGACATTTATTTACGTGTTCTATTTCTATAACAGTAAAGTTACCTACCACCATAAAGTTGTAAGTATTAACTATTTATTTAAAAGTATTAAATTGCGCCTTTAAATTGGAAGCCGATGTAACAGATGCTTTAACTTGCTTGTTCTTCGGCAAACATAAAAGACACTTGAACGTAACATTGTTACTGTTGCTGTCCCGGTTAATTTGAGTAAACAGTTTACTCAAATTTGGCCACAAAACTTCATTCATTTTAACAAATGAAACTAAAGGCCTACTACTAAACAATATATAACTATCTAAACTTTAAACTATATAAACGAAATTTCAATTAAACTATAAACAACACGCCAGCAATACAAACAGTTCTACAAAACAGTAAACACTTTCCACACCACTTGGGCAATTAATTGTACAAGATTGAAAGTACAAAAAGTAAGTTAGTAGCACGGCGACAACCGGTCTACTAATTGTGCATCTCAATCCCTCTCAAAAACCAAAGTACACATAGCTGATGCGCCGAGTGATCTAAAAGTAAAAAGAGAAAGTGTGCTCGTGATTGTTTGTGACAAAGTCATAACCCCGCCCCCTCCCCCCAACATTGTATTCTAGTCCCTTGTCCTTTCTTTTCCAGCCCCTCACACAACCTTGAGTTAAACGCACTTTCCTTATCGCTATTCCGAGAAATCATAACGGGCCAACTCCGACTAAACAAACCCATTGTTCGAGTTTCTGCTGTTTGTTGACCGAAATGGTCCTTTTCAAAATATTCCTTTGCTTATAAATCTAACTCGTTAGAATTTCTATTCGTTACTCATTTTTCTAACTAGTTACAGTTAGAAGTTAATACTAAAAAAAACTAACGAGTAGCGTTATAAGTTAGTCAAAAAACTAACTAGTTACTCTATTCGTTAGTTTTTCTATTCGTTAGTCCCAACTCTGCATATACCTAGTATAACCTTGAATTGAATATGTATGACAGCTCTCAATTATGGTCTGGTTGTACACCGCCTGAATGGAAAAAAATATTATTCATATTTTTTAGTACTACTTTTTTACAGTAGTTTTTGTATAAAGTTTGTGAGTACTGTATACATCTCCAACACATTTTCCCCTCCAAAATTTTAGGCTGTAGGCAAGTACTTTCAGTTATATAGTAAAACCCCGGTTAACCGTACTAAAGTGAGGGAAGCCGTTTCGGATTAATAATTTTTCCGGTTAAGCCATGAACATCAGTACTACAGTATTTTCTATTGTAATTACAAAATGTATTTATAAAAGATTTTGAAGGTCAAACGAATTCAAAAGTCTCTTTGTAGGCTACACTTAATGTTCTTTATCATAGTTACATTTGAAGGATTACGGAACATCAATAATATAGTATAATTAATACTTTGTAGCATATGAATTATTCATTTAAAAAATTCAGTAATTTTTTTTTGTTTCTTGTACATCCCTTTGGACGTTTTCGAGCAGCGATGTCCCGTCATCTCTTCATTAGAAAGAAGTCAGCCGGTGTTGACTCACTGCATCGTTCAACAAATCTTAGGGCAACCTAAAATAACAGCAACACTTTTACTGTAATTTCTTTGCTATACTATAGCCTATCCAGTAGAAGATATGTTGCGACGGATAGTTGAAATCACTTTGTATTTAGCAGAGCATAACATAGCATTTCAAGGTTGTTTCTTGCATAAAAGTTGTAGAGAATTTAATTATCTAAAAAATCCATGCCTCAAACATTTTTTAAAGTCACACTCTGAAGAGTGGGGATGAATTTAAAGAAAAATGGAAAATGGCATTTTTGTCATCTTGGCCCAAGATTGTTACAGGGCTCAATCCACTGATGTTCATTAAACTCTGGTAATTTGGTAGTGTTAATGATATACATATTGTACATACAGTATTTATATACATACATACAGTATGTATGTACATCATGTGTATTATACATATATTTTTTGCATCATCTAGTTATGATGATTATCCTACTAACAAATTCTGGTAGGGAGTGAAAAATTATCATCATATATTTCACAGTTTTTATAGTTTATTGTATCTATTACACCAAAACAATTACAATATGGAAGTCGATAATAAAAACAAGTAATGAGAAATAATACCTTAAAACAAAACCTGTAGGTGAAGGAAGGGGGAATTCTTCTGGGGCATCCTGTTCCAGTGAAAGGAGGATGTTGTCTTGATCATTATCCTCGAGCGAAATAACAGGCCTGTTGTCACAGGACTGTCCGGAGCAACATTTAAAAAAGGTGGAACAGTTGAGGCCCGATTTGCAAAACCCACAAGCCGAGTAACATCCTGTTAGGCACTTGCATGATATGGTTTTCAGCAAGGAGAGATGCGTGTTTTAATACTGGTGTGGAAGGGCATAACAAAAATCCATTAGAGTAGGGCTGGGCAAGGGGAAGGAGAGATTTACAACCTATAATGACAACCAGGGATGCTGCTCCTCTCTCCTTGCTGAAAACTGTGTCATGCAAGTGAGTAACAGGGTGTCCCTCGGCTTGTGGGTGTCGTTAATCGGGCTTCAACTGCTCCACCTTTTTTACATATTGCTACGAACAGTCCTGTGACAACAGGCCTGTTATTTCGCTCGAGGATGATGATGAAGACGACACCCTCCTTTCACTGGAACAGGATGCCCCCGAAGAATCCCCCTTCCTATACCTCCAGTAGCTGTCATACGCCCTCGCCTGTAAATAGCGTACAGATTTGGTTTAAGGTAATATTTCTTATTAATCTTTTTTATTATCGACTTTCATATTGTAATTGTTTTGGTGTAATAGATATAATAAGCTATAAAAACTGTGAAATACATATTGATAATTTTTAGCTCCCTACCAGAATTTTTTAGTAGGATAATCATAACTAGATGATGCAAACAAAAATATATGTATAATACACATGATGTACAATATGTATAACATTAAGGCTAAACATCCCAGGATTAGTTCCAAATTCTGCCACCACGGCGCAGCACCAAAATGGAGCCATTTTGTATTGGTGTTTATTGGTGGAATTTTCGTCCGATGTTCATTTGCAAAACTGATTTGTGAACGGAATAAGATTAGAATTCACGCCAATGAAGCTAAATTTTAATTAAGTTGCTGGTTTAAAAAATAATAATAAAATAATTGTGTTACAAAACGAAAAATGCAAATCGCAGGTAGTCATTTTGAAGACAATAATTTTTAATTAATTTTACACTTTTAATTTTTTAAATCGCCTAGCTGGTTTAGTCGGTATTGTTGTTTATACATTTACAGTAATGAGAACAAACGCGAGAGTGACACGAAGCAGGTGCAGTGCCGCTGTGACTCACTCGCGCCACCTATCCCCCCACCACGCGTCTCAGATGTTGCTTGTATACAGTTGGATGACGGTTTCCCGCAATTCCATCCATGTGCTCTCCCGCGATTTTTCTTTGTTGTACTATTGCGTCGTCTTGTAATTATTGTTATTGAGAACGTTATTTCGTTTAACATTTGTTTTCTCAATGGATCGCCGAGGAACAACAAAATATAAAAAGCAACTTCGGCTTTCAACGAAGGCTAACTATATCTTAGTTAGCCTAAAATATAGAAAAAAGGAGTGTAACGGGTGTTACTGAAAATGGATAGTGAAGTTGAACTTCATGTAAATGTTCTTAAAACTCTGAAAATTTTAAAACTGTAAAATTAAAAAAAAATATGAGTTATTCCACAGTAAATGTATGTAATGGAACTGTAATTCAAATTGATATTGGCATTCAATTTTTTTAAACATAAAATTAAATCTTGTGCAACGGGTGTTACATTAAAATGTAACGGGTGTTACGCTATTGCTAAAATTAAGATTTTTAACATATATTATATAATAATAAGGTGTCAAATAACAACAAGAAGTATAATTGAGGTTTCTTTGATCACTATAAGAAATAAAAACTTATATTTCATAAAAAAACTTATATTTAACAAATATATATACTTAATACATTACATGGATATAGTTCAGTACTTTTTATACCATGCCTTAGGGCCTATTATGAATTAGACTTACTAAAGATCAGTCTTATATATGCCCCTATCAAGAATTAATAGAATAGGCCTAAAACTTTAAATAAAAACAAAATAATCGCTAAATCAAATTCTAGAATTAACAATTTGGAACTTTCATTTTTCAAAAATATCAACTGCTAGTGGAAACTCGTAAAGAATTGTAAAATGTCCTTTGGGCTACTGTAGGTTGTTGTAATTTGTCAAAAATATTCTTAAATTTGTCATCTCTCAGAATATGATATTTAATATCCCAGCGAAATCTGAGATATTGATGATAATTGCGCTTCTTATTTTTCTCCCTACATTTTTTTACTCTGCTTTGGATCTTTTAAAGTTGTTCTTCTTTTAGTGTATTGTTCTCTTCTCTTCTTTTTTTATCTCACTCTCTGGCTTTTTGAAAATGCTGCTGACACTTTACAACGTCACTCATCATTTTATCATGAGAAAAAAAAAATTATGAGGTGTAATAGTAATAGAATTAAAACTTTAAAGATAAATAAAATCATTTGATACACCTAACATTCATTGCCCAGTAAATATGTTAAAAGATTGATTCTGGAATTACAAATAGGAAATTCTCAGTATGAAATTTGAAGGTGTTATCGTGTTAAATTTTATTTAAAATAACATATCATTCTTAACTTTTTAAGTGTTGCTACCAAAATTAATAAACTCTCAATAGGGCTATGTATTTAAATTCTACTTAAAATGAATATAAATATACTAAACACTGAATGGTTGTGAGTTGTGTTGAATTGTAACACCCGATACATTAAATTATGTAACACCCGTTACGCGAATTACTCATTAAATTATAAAACTAAAATTAAAATAATAATACCAAAACATTAGGGAAACAAAACCTCTTACTACTTTTACAGTAAAAGTACTTTCCTAAGGTGTTTGTTCATTTTGTAATACTAACTTTTGTAAACAAAATGTAACGGGTGTCACATCACGAATTACTTAAGTTTAAAGGCAAATTACAAATGAAAAGACAATATATTATCTTAAATTATGGCATTAATAGTTAGAGAAGTCTTTCAGCTATCTTCTGTAGCAACTTCAATCACTAGATCAGCTGTTTCATATTTATTGCAGTGCTGCTAAGTTCACAGAAAAAACATTTCCGGAGGATAGCTGTTGATACTCGCAGAACAAAGAACTTAAACTAATTACAAATATTAAAATTTGCTAAAAATGTTAAACTTATTATTAAAGTAGAACTTTTCACCTTGACATGCAACATATTGAATTATATTATATTTTATTTTTATTTTTTACACCTCAGGCTTACTTTAAATAAATGGTATTTTGCACTATTCATTTTTTATTTATTTCTCGTTTTCATGAATTAAAATATAAGTTTTATTTGAAACAAATAACTAACGTTATAAGGTAATATTATTCATACCCTGGTGTTATTGAATAATGTATGGCCAAAGAACCTGTATATAGGCCTACTTTCATAAATCCTTTAATTTGAACTACTGTATATTTTTCTATATTTATTTATTCTAGATGTCTCTTTTCGACTTACAGAAAATACTTTTTAATAGATAACAAACACCTGTCGTAATCAGTAGTCTAGTCTAGTAAGTGTGTCCGGCCAGAGTATGAATGCGAGTAGTGCGTGAGTTGACGAACGCTACAGTTGCAGGGCCGGGCAGAGCGGCTGGCTGGGCTATGCTGGAGGGGGGGGGGGGGGAGGGTGCGCTATGCGGCTGGAAGAGGGGACCGGAGCGTGAGAGAAATAATGATAATATCTTTAAAAAATGATTCTGATACGACCATTTGACCGAGTTAATATCTGAAAACGGCAAAATTCTTTTAAAATTTGTATTTACAAAATGACTACCTGCGATTTAAACAAAATATTACAGCAAAAAAATATCTGTATAAAACTTTTTTATAAATAACTTTTTAAAAAAACCATCACAATAGCGTGAATGTTTGATTCATATCATTTACAAAATAACGTACAAAACAAAAATCGGATAATAATTACGGAAATTATTCGTAGTACAAATTTGCCGCAGAGGTGCTGCCATCTATCGGGCCAAAATCACAACTTTTTCAGGGATGTTTAGCCTACCAAATTACCGGAGATCGATGAACATCAGTGGAATGAGCCCTATAACAATCTTAGGCCAAAATGACAAAAATGCCATTTTCAATTTTTTTTTTAAACTTACCCCCACTCTTTATAATTTGACGTTAAAAAATGTTTGAGGTGTGGATTTAGTTGATAATTAAATGGGCTACAACTTTTATACATTAAACATTTCTCTAAAATGAAGTCTTCTTGGAGTTTTCGTGAGTCAAAGTGGCAAGAAAATAAAAATTTTGCAAAGCTTGAGATTTTACCCTTTTTTTGCTGCCCCATATCTTGGTAACCGTTGGTTGTACAAAAAAACTTAGAGATGTATATTTGTTGGAAATTTTGTCTTCTAAAATTCGGTAGTTATAATGGAAAGAAATATGCGGTAGTTATAATTCGGTAGTATGCGAAAATGCACAGGAAAGAAGTTATAGGCCAAAAATTGAAAAAATTCAAACATTTCACATTTTTGGCCTATAAAAAAAGTTCCCATGGGGCTAGGATGATGAAAACTTGGATTCATTACTACCTAATGGTCCCAAACAACATATAATTCAGGACTACTGGACCTTTTGTAGGGTAGACCCCCTTTTTGAGTCTCTATTCATTCATTGGACTATTTGCTAACCACACCAGTGACAGTTGCAAGTGCTGAGCGTAGTTTAGTAAGCTAAAACTTATAAAGACATTTTTACGACCAACTATGTCACAAGAGAGACTGAATTCTCTGGCCATATTGTCAATTGAAAATGATGAGACACAAAAAATAAACTTTAAGGAAATTCTAATGACATTTGCTCGTGCAAAAACTAGGTGAATGCCATTTAATGTTTAGTACCTTATGTTAATTTGATGAAAGTGGTTCCCTTTTCTATATTCTATTCAATGTATAATGTATGTATCAAGGTTTTCCACACTATTAATTTGTAGTCAATTTAATAACGTCTATAGTATTTTGTATGATTGTTAAGATTTTCTTACATTACTAAATTTGTATTAATTGGATTTTCAATACAATCTTATTAAAATAATTTTATTTCTAGTATTTTTTGTAAGGTAATCCGATTAGGTGTCTTTTTTGGGCACAAAAACTTAGACAGCGACGCAACCCGCTACCCAACTTTGCTAATGAGCTACTGGAATCGATACAGCCTTACAGATGGTGGAATGTCGGGTGGGTGCAAGTGGGATTGAGTTGGGGGGGGGGGGTTGTCTGACGAAATCTTGCCCCAGGTGCCAACAAACCACGCGAAGGCCCTGCCTCTAGTACTTGAAAACCATCAGCTGTCACTCTGTCATCTACTTCGGGGTCTTTGATCGTTTCAGGATTTGACTCCTACTCTGTTTATACAATTTCTTTTCAAATCATCCGCGACAACCCATTCATCCAAAAATATAACATATCACCTTTATTAATTTGACCCTTCAATTATTTCCATGCAGTACAGTATTATTTTTTGGATTTTAGTTTTGCGGAGGCATTTGACCCCAGTTTGGTTAACTGGGGTTTTACTGTAACTGCAAGCAACAATTTTGGGTGTACCTTTAAAACTGTGACCAATTTCTTAAGTTTTGATTTCGTTAAATAAAGTCTTTTAAACGATATAGTAGACGATATTATCATAAAACAATCATTTATTTTTGAAAACTCATTGTCTTGTATCCAAATCACTGATTATAATGAATAAAATATTATGTCCGTCTATGTGACTTTTATTATAAAGTACTTTACTTACTCAATCCATGATGCGTTTCGGAACTAGTTCCATCATCAGATATCCCGCTGCTGAGGTCGTCATAAAATTAAAATAAATTATTAAAAGAAACATAACACATACTTATACAGGCCCACATTAACACATAAAATATTATGAACCTGCACGTACTGTAGGGCCAACATGATTACACTTGTAACTCTAAATTACAGTACAGTACATAATTAAAAGTTGTCTTGCACATTATAGATAACACTAACAAAAAAAAATAACACTAACCACTGTATGTACGACACACTGTTATAATGATTACACAAAGATAAATGAATGGACTTTCTGTATGTTTACGCTGTTTGTTTACTGCTAGCGCTAAAGCAGCTTATTAGCGTGACAGTGATGAAAATACTGACAGCCAGTCTGCTGTGAGGACGTGTGAGAGCAGGTATTAATAAGTGTTTAAAAAGAGATAATAATGTCAAACTGCGATAAAGATTTTTGTGAAATAATTGGAATTTGCGAAAATGAAAACAAAAGTTTTGCAGCGGCTGCCCCGGAACGCGTTAGGATTTTTGAAGTTTCGGATTATTGACGTTCGGATTATCAACGCTCTACTGTACTTTGAATTTAGGTGAATAAAACCTGCAATATTTATTTCCTCTTCATAAACATAGTCAAGGTTTTGCTCCTGTTTAAAACTATTACCGACTGCTATTATTTTCTCTAATCTATATCAAACATTATTAACGGTTTTATTGTTTCAATTGCTCGTAAAATATAGTTTACATTATTAGAAAAAATGTAATTTCTTTAAAACTTGTTGGTAAGGCAATTAACTAAAATACACACATTACGGCATGAGGTTTAATCTCTCTATTTAAAAGTGAAGCTTTGACCGACTCACTTATCTCTAATTTTAATACTTCCTACGAAGCCGTAGGGCTGAAATTCTGGCTAATTATAAAAAGTAAAGATGTTTTATTCTGATATTTTGAAACTAAAGGGATGAAACTACCCTGACGAAATATAAATAATTTAAGTATAATTTGTTTCAATTGTAATCACCGAGTCCCCTACCGCAAGTTCGGTAAATAACACAACACAAATAAACTGGTAAAGATGTATTGAGTAGGTTATTGTTATTATAATTCTCCCATTTACATTCTGATAACCAAGTTACCATCACTAAAGTTCAATAACTCTTCAGATTTAGAACCCTCCGATTATGGTAACTTAGTCACCGAAATGTACATCAGGGAACTATCAATAAAACTTTACCAGTTTATTTTTGTTGTGTTGTTTACCAAACTTGTGGCTGGGGACTCGGTGTTTAAAATTCAACACAGTGCTAATGAACATCTATGATGTTTTATATACACAGCCCAAGAGTTTATTTCAAGTAGTCCAAAGTTCCTGTAGAAAAAACCTGAGCAGTTTTTTTTATAAATTTTATTAAGTTTTATCAAAAAATGTATAATTTATGGGGGTTATTATAGCATATAATTATGTTACGTAACAATAACTAAAAATTTTGGGTAACCTATGGATACGAATAATAATAATAATATGATGGTAACAATAATGCTATGAAATAGGATTGTGTGCTAAACAAAACAAATTTATATGAAATGAATTAGTTAAACAGTGACAGAATCTGGTAGTTTAGAATTTAGTGTACAACGAATTTAAATTTGCGTGGATAACCAGTATTTAATATTCTACACAATGACTCGATTGATATTTTTAATGTTGATAATGGTCGCATACCACCACAGCAACAAAGTTTGACCATCGATTATTGACGTTTACCAGTTCCAGTATTAAGTGACAAATACGATGAATAAAGCACTAGCATTTCCATGACTTACGGCTAACGGATAAAAATTTTATAAATATTGTAAAACCTCATTAATCCGGACCCCATTATGACGGACTTCGCTTAATCCGGACAGCCAGTTGACTGCAGGTTATAAAGATTACATTCAGTTCAGCTAAATTTGGAATAAGCCATTCTATACTAGTAGTCCACAGAATGGACCTTCTATATTCACAGTGTAATACATTTTACTACATGTTTTATGAATTAACGTATTGTCTGTACATACAACTAAACTCAGAATACATGTTCGTTTTCTATAAATGGTGTTTCATTATGTACCTTTGTTCATATTAAGGTTATTTCATTTAATCCGGACTTTCAATTATCCGGATGACTTACAGCCCCAATTAGTCCGGATTAATGAGGTTTTACTGTATTCTAAAATTAAAATTTTTATAAATATTATTAAGTAACTGTTATTTGATATTCATTGTTAGAACTAAATTATTTTATATATTTATTTATTTGTTAAGTGTTGTATATGTATAAGTGTTTGAGTGGACATAGTTAGCTGGCCTGATGATGCTTCCTGTGGCAGTGAAACAGGTAGCCACACAAGGCCTTAGCCAGGAGGCGGGAGTTAGGGGATCAACCCCCCCCTCCCCGAAGTCCCGAAATTTAGAACTAAAAATTAATACTAGGTTTAAAAAGTGCAAATTAAATTATAAAATAGACAAAACAACAGAGGATCCAGCAACATATTTTACATCATTGTGCATTGCATGCATACTGATATTTAGATTTACTTGATTAAACTACAACGTACTATACACATGGATGCAGTGGTTTACAGCCTTACTCTCTTGTGAGCTTGATCTGATCTATTAAATAAAAAACTATGTAGGATCAACAAAAATACTTTAGGTACTACTCTACTACACAAAAATACTCCCAATATCGGGGTTGGCGTACAAAGCACGCAATGCATTGTGTATTGAAAATACTCCCAATGTGTGGGTTGGCTTGTGAAGCACGCAATGCTCTGTGTATTGAAAATTATCTCAATACGGGGGTTGGCGTGCGAAGCACGCAATGCATTGTGTATTGAAAATACTCCCAATATGGGGGTTGGCT
>JAGFPH010001190.1:197625-217637 GCA_018207615.1 Philaenus spumarius
AAAAACAGATCTGTTCATACTTTTGTACGGAGTTTTATACTTAACAACTGTCATACCTCATGACGACGTAGGTGATCCTTAATCCGTAAAAATCAGACTTTTTTGGTCGAATTGTTCAAAAACTCTTTAACATTTACACTAGCCCTTGTTAGTATATATTTATAAACTTTAACAATGATGAGTGTAGATAAAAACAGATCTGTTCATACTTTTGTACGGAGCTCTATACTTAACAACTGTCATACGCCATTGCTCAAGGTAGAATAACCTTCCTTCAGCAGAAAAACCTTGACTTGATTTCCGCTTCTCACTTGCTTGATGTTCACAGATCAGCATGACATACAGTACTGTTCCTTCGCCATGTAGATGTTAGTAACAAGCTGTATAATGGTTGTGCCTTTGTTGTTGATCTACGGCCACAGAGTACCATTACATAGTCTTTGCATGTGTGTACAATCGTTACTATTCTGTGTTTTTGATTCACCACTGTTTTTATCTTCTGTTGTTTGACCTAGTAGTATTCTCGTTGACGCGTTTAAATCAAAATTAGTGCATCAAAAATAATACTAAGTATGTCATATTATATATAATTGTACTCAGGACATTCTCACGATTAATTTGGTATATTGTCTATTACACTATGAGGTATAACTATCTCACAAAAAAATACACAAAAGTTCAAAACGTGACAAAAGCGTTAGTCTGTCTCGTGACAGCAAAAAATAAACGGAGTTTTCATTTTATCTTATCATAGACTAAATATTGTCTGACAAACAAGTTAGTTATGTCATTGCATAGATCGGGACATATTTTGTATTTATAATTAAATAATTATTATTATTTTTCCAAAACCTTTACTTTTGAAAATTTGGTTTAAAAATTTATTTATTTTACCGTTCGAGAGGCAAAAAAGTTTCAGAATATTTTAAAAAAATATTTAATTTGTATAGCAATGTTTTCCATACTTTTCTAAACAAGAAAATATATAATAGTATACACTTAACTTGAATAGGCTACATTATATAGAGTTTTCAATATGTACAGGTAATTTTTGCAAATTGCTCATTTTTCGTATTTTACCCCAAAACATATTTTTTTTTTTAAATTGTTTTATGTACAGAAAGTTTTTTTCTACATTTTGTACGATTTGGATGTAAAATTTAATTTTTGTTCTATTTTTCCAAGAGCCCTACTTTTGAAACTTTTATTTACCAATTTAATTTGTTTTCCGTTTAAAACGCAAAATAAGTTAGAGAAAATTTTTATAAAATATTTTACCTATACAGCAATGTTCTTCATACTTTCCTGAACAATAAAATGTATAATAGTGTACACTATACATGAATAGGATACATTTTATAGATGTTTAAGTGATAATGTGTTTAAGCAGTGAAAAAGTGGCTGACGCTTAGAGGTATATCTAGCAGTAATTGGCCTGACGCTTATAGGGTTAAAAGTTTATTGTTACCCAACTCTTGAGACTTCGTATATCTTTTATTGACGTCGAGTCGGACAGCATTTTTATTTGCAACAATTCTCGGTAGCGTTTTCCTTTGAGACGACGGCAAAGTCATTGATTTGGTGCGGTAAACAAATTGATGACCTAAATGTAATCTTTCTTTTAATTGAAAGGTTTTTTTTTATATAGAAAGCGAAAAACATTTTGTTGGGTACTATTTGTCGGACGCTCTAAAGTTGAGGGTTTCATGCAACCCCTAGACTTGTGACCTAACATGCAATTTTCATTTTGTATCAATTCCTATAAAAGCGAGTGTACGTACGTGGAGTAACATTTAATATAACAGCTGATTTCACCCATCATCTGTAAACCCAGTGTATATTATAATTTGAAATTATGTTTACAACTTCAGTCGTTATAATTTCTTGTGAAGTTGATTTTTTTAAATATGAGTTATAGTTATAGAACTAATGTATGTTATAATTATATGATATAATATTTACTGAGGTTATAAACTATATATAAATACAACCTTTTATCATCAAAATATTTGTTTATACAAATTTAAAGAAGAAATACCTATTCGTTTAACTTAATAATATAACAGCTGATTTCACCCATCATCTGTAATACGCAAACAAAACCTAGTGTAGATTATACTTTGGGGTTAAGTTTACAACTTCAATCAATAATATAGCCTATAATATTAATAACTTCTAAATCATTTGATCTATCAATATGAAATAAAAGGCAATTAAAAGATAATACTTTTATCTTTCTTTAAATATATATAATAATATACATAAACACAAAATCTTAACAAATATTTCTACAGTTTTATAGTCCTTATAATTGTACACATGTACCGAGTTAAAAATCCCCGTCTGCATAGTTAGGTAGGCCTACATTAAGTGTGTTGTTTAAATAGTATTTTGTATAAATGATGCATTTCTGATGTGTATCTAATTAATCCGCCTGTGATTTTCACGGGGAATTACTAGTTTTCTGTAATAATATTTACAACACATTGAACCATTTGTCCGACAAAAATATTGGGGATTTTCGGAAAAAATCGTTTTGCCTATTTTTCAGGAATTTTCAAACCGATTAAAATTTTTTTAAATAATTTGCATTTGTTTAATGCACATCAAATAACTACGAACTACGTATTAACACTCCACAAACGGCAAAAACATTAATATACAAACTTAAACACATGTAGTGGGGCATAAATATGCCGATATAGTTTCATTAAAATAAATCAAACGGAAATCGTGCACTCTGGTCCATCTTTGTATCAGTACCATACAAAGTACCATGGAGTCTACCTTTCAAAATCAGGTAGATATACAGGGTGTAAAAAAATTCCCGCACTGGTTTAATAGTTCGTATATAAAGAAAATTTGAAGGTAGATGTGATTGAGGAACCTACTCTATGTAAAAATACTATTTTATTAAGATTTCAAAAAATTTATCTGCCATCTTGGATCCGCCATTTTGAATGTAACTTTGTTTTTTTAAATAGGAAGGTGGTCATGTGATACATCGTTTCGATGTAGAATTTCAAGAGAAAACCAACGGTGAAATTTGCACATCCATATCTTTAACCGATTAAAAATGGCTGCCAAAAAACAACGAAATCGTGTTTTCCGATTTTGATGTACTATTTTTTTTAAATACTAATTATTATTCTTTTTGGATTTAGAATTAAATAAAATTTATTTCGAGTGGTTCAACTAAATATCGTTGTGTGGCATATAGTTTGAAAGCTTATTTAATTCTAAATCTAAAAAGAATAATAATTAATATTACAAAAAATAGTACAGCGAAATGAGGCAAAATCGGAAAACACGATTTTGTTGTTTTTAGCCGCTTTTTTTAATCGGTTAAAGACATGGATGTGCAAATTTCACCGTTGGTTTTTTCTTGAAAATCTACATCGAAATTATGTATCACATGACCACCTTCCCATTTAAAAAAACAAAGTTACATTCAAAATGGTGGATAAATTTTTTGAAATCTGAATAAAATAGCATTTTTACATAGAGTAGGTTCCTCAATCACATTTACAGTACCTTCAAATTTTCTTTATATACGAAATATTAAACCAGTGCGGGACTTTTTGTACACACCTTATGTTATCATGGGTTTTACGTAAACATTTTTATTGCCTATATTTTTCCTTGTTCAAAGAATTGTTGCAAATAAAAATGTTGTCCGACTGGGAATGGAAATATTGTTGTATAATATTTATACAAAGTCTCAAGAGTTAGGTAATCATAAACTTGTAAAGGCCTGGGCTTGAAGACTATAACCTATTTATCTTTTTTATCTATTTTAAAGTATTATGTGTTGGTTGAAATTAAATATTTATGAATATTCCTTTTAGCAAATTGCAGATGTTACAAAGTTTTAATATTATTACTCTTTTTTAAATGAAAAACCTTGGCAAAATATAACATTTTGTTTTTTAATTATGGGTATTATTATTTCATAAAATTAACTCAAATTGTTTTCAGGCATCTTTTTTTTTTCACTGTTGTGTTTAAATTTACGTTTTAACTTGGTATTTCGTAAATCTAGAGTAATTTGTATTCGGGCATTGTTTTCTTTAATGGAGGATGATTCATGGTGGGAAAGAGTAATGATGGCAGAAGTGAAGGGGTAGCTCCCCAATGTGCATTAAAAGTTCAGCTCGAATTTAAAAGATTCCAGCTGTAATTGTAAATGTAACAATGTAAAAAATATTAGTTGACAATAGTTAACGCAAATAAAACAAACAATAATAAGATCAAAGTATTCTGGAAAATTAGTGTCCATTCACCCGTGAGTGTCATGGGAGCCCATACCTATGGGCAGAGGGGGGCCACTGCCCCCCCCCCCCACTAGCTCCCAGGGAATGGAAAATATGTATATTATTAATAATTATAGTCAGGTATATTTCTTTAAAGACATTATCTCTAAAATATGTTTTAACCCTCAAAGTGGCAGACTGCAGTCTCTCGGGCGCAAATGCAACCCACTCGAACCTTAGCGAGAATTTGCATAATCGATAATTTAACCCACTTAGAATCATCCAATCGTAATAAAACTTCCACCATTGGAAAGGAAATGAATTAAACTTTAATTTTTGTATTTACAACTTATTCGTAAAACATATATTTACATACGTAATCATCGTTTTAAAATATGCATATCGTGTTACAGCTATTTCCGCGGGCGAATCTGCATACAATTGTACTGTTATTTCCCACTTCTTCAACGTTGAAACCCCCCTACTGAAGTATTTATATTGAGATTATAAAGCTACCATTGGATTCTTCAAGATTTGATCTTTTTAATGGTGCCTTCCAATCAGATGTCACTATTTTACTCGATTTATTCATACAATGTCTGTAAACCCTTGCGATTGGACAGGTTTTCAACCAATGAAACAGCCCATTTGTCAACAGATACTACACCTACTCTATCAAATGTTTTGACAGATGGTTTTACACCATTTTGTAGAGAAAAGACTGACCTTTCTAACGGTGGAAATTGAACTAGAATAAACCAGTTTTTTTTTGTTTGTTTAGACAGAGAGAAAAGTACATGATTAGAGCGATCTGTTGTGACCGATTGCACGGTCTCATTCCCACGTAATTCAAAGCACCCTTCTTGTAAGACGGAAAAATGTCATTTGATTCATGTCATTTTGTTATTCAAATAAAGATAACTCAAACACTTTTGTGAACTCAGGAAAAACAATTATACCATTCTTTTCTTTGGTTTATCCTCTACACTTTGTTATACTAATATTTCATTTTTGGGCAAAGCATATATTAGTAAATTACGTTTCAATCTAAGCCTAGGTTTGTTAGCAGTCGTGTACTTGGAACATAAAAACAGTTTTTTCAAAATAATAAATTTGAAATTGATAAATGTTTTTATACAGTTCTACTTAGAACTAAATTACGAAACTTTTTTACGCTTACGAAAAAAATACAAAAAATTTTTACTACTTGTTATGTAGGCCTAAAGTTGAACTTTTTCCTTTCGTTACTGAAAATTTGTTTGTTTCTTGAGCTAATAACTTTTACAATTTCAAAAGAAACTAATTTTTAGTGGCATATTCGAATTCTTTGAAGTTTCTTCTACAAAAAAGCTATTGAACACTTTTGGATTTTTGTTCTTTTACTATTTTTGGCGAATTTTTAAAAATATGCTTGCAAAACGCTATAAACGGGCTGGACAATTTTAGCTTTAACGATGACAGTTCTAGGGTTAAATGTTATGTGCCGTTTGATTTTACATATCCTTTTTTTTATTTTTACAAGAGTTCAAGCATACGGAGGTTGGCGTGCGAAGCATTGTGTATTTAAAATACTCCCAATATGGGGGTTGGCGTGCAATGCTCTGTGCATCGGCCGCTTCTCATAGTGTTCAGTGTCAAGCTCACATGTGCGTCCTTAGCAGTGAAAGTGTTAAACTTATACCCCGGTCTAGCCCCCCTCCCCCTAGAAAATATCATTTGGGCGCCCATGCTGAGTATGACGCCTTGTACTACAACATAATTTTAATCAGGTATTTATATTTGTGCAGGGAAGCAGTTAAGTGTGGGAAGTGTGTTGTGATTGGTCTGCAGTCAACAGGAGAAGCTCGCACCTTAGAACAGTTAGAACGAGACGACGGTGAACTGTCAGACTTCGTTTCCACAGCCAAGTAATATATATTCAAGTTTAGAACATTAATTATTTTTATTGTTCCTCCAGCTCAGACACAGATTAGTTGATATAAATCATGCTATAAAAACAATAAAATCTTTTCAGCACTGATTACACATTTATAGACATGGAACCAATACTTTCATTCTTCTTTAAGTATTATATAAGTTTGGACAAAAATAAAACAATGTTACAATAATTTAACTTTCCATAAAACAGTATAAACTTGGCGTTATATTTTTACCTTTTAAGTATTACAGTTGTAGAAAGAAACAGACAAAAGCTTACAAACATTAAAATTGAAATTTGTGTACATAATTATACATTATTAAAAGTAAGGAACAATGATGACCCAAATTAACGAAAAAAATCTTTTTGGGGTAGAATAACTCTATTTTACGACAAAAGTTCAGCTCAAAGCAATAAAGGGTAGTGCAGTCGAACAAGTTCATTATTATATTTTTTTTATCCTCTATTGTGGTACTAGAGTTTCAGATATTATCAATAATTAATTGCCAAAAATGAGATTTGACATTAGCAGTGGCAGATCTAGAAATTTGTTTCAGAGAGGGCTAGAGGCCTGTAAATGTCATAATTTCAATTTCGAATGTAGTTTTGGTATATTTTGAAAACAGTTATATTTTATTTTTTGAATAATACTAAATTTGAGATTTTTTAAGAAATTATTGCTAAATTTTGTGCAAAAAGCAAACGTACGATATACTTCCATTAGAATTAAAATTAGTTTCCTTCGTATTGTTTAACTAACCTAAATAGTTTTTTAATGCGTCTCTATTTTAACAGGGTGTCTACTGGTTACAGAAGTCGCATATTTTAGTAAGGGGTCACGAAAAGTCACGTATTTTGCTGAAAGGTCGAGGAAATAAATTTGAAAGGCCTAAAACAAAATAATTTTTTACATAAAATATTTATAATATAAGCTCTCTGAGCGCTGGATTGTAACAAATATGAAAGAAAGGTTCCGTATACCTACACTATTGTGCGAGTGACACGGCGATGTTATAATTGCGATCATAGCCCCGGGCTTCAAGATGATAAAATATTTTTCCTATAATATCCTGATTAGTTTTTTATAAGACATATCTAGCCTTTAAAATAATTTTGAGCATATATGAAGCGGAGTAATTATGTGTTTTATGTTGTTTCAATGTCTTTTTTGCCGAAACATAAATATAAACAGGAACAGAGTTCGGTAAGCGGGGAGTATGGGCACAGTAGGGAACAGCGGAGCAGACAAGTTGCGGCGTAGTGATGCGCGATTGTTTGATGCTCGAGATGTTTGAACATATTTACTTTTTGTTTGTTTGCCTTACTGAACTGGGTATTTCATAAATACCTGTGTATCACTTTTGGTTGCCAGTGCAGTGATAGACAGGAGTACATGTGGAAGCTTATAGTAATATATAAATGTAATTCATGAATTTTTAGACCCGTGCGTTGGGATTTATGTAAATTAAATTAATACTTGTTTCGTTTTTTTAAATTGTGTTGTGTAATGTTTGTTGTGTAAGAACTTAACGTGATATTTTGACGTGCATTAAAATAATGCTAATTGTTATTTTATGGATTTTTTAAAAGTGACTTGAAAATGCCTGATTGAAAGGCGAAACGTACATTGTCTTATTAAATATAGAGACATTAAACAGGACTGTGAGCAGCACCAAAAGTGATACACAGGTATTTATGAAATATGTTTGAACAATCGACTAAAGCATCACGCAATCGCGTATCACTAGTTGGGTGTAATACTACAGTATAATAGAATAGTATCGGTTTAGTAGTGTAACACCTATCGTTAATGTGGTATTTAAATTTCACCTATTAACTGTTAAATATGCCTTTTTTTTATACAAAGCGTTATTTCCAGTCAACTTTTTTAATTCTGCAAAAGTTTTGACTATTTAAACTAATCGATAGTTCCTGTCGAATACTTTTTCAACTAGTCGACTGAATCGATAGTTCATGACTATGGAATAAGTCTGTTGTTTTGAGTCGGTACTGCACACACAACACTACAAAGGAATATAACAGGAAATAGTTTGTGTTTGTAGTTATTTTACTTAGTTTAGTGCCGTGCGTTGTGCGTTTACTTAGTTTGATCGTTAATTAAATGTGTAGTTAGTGAGTGTTATTTTATTTTTAATGGTATTTATAAAAGGAAACTTATTATAATGCCAGGAAAGTGCCGATTTCAAGAAGCGATCTTTTAAATTTTTACTCTAAAAGTCACTGATTTTTATTTCTGGGAACTAGTAGACACCCTGTTTAATTAACTATTAGTAGATTTCACCTTCTTAGAACACTATAGTTTTATGCTACATTAATAGTGAAACTGAATCTAATTGTTTACATTTTGGTATTTTTTAAAGTATTGTTCATACCAATGATATAAAACATTGAGAAAATACAACATAACCTCCAATACTAATAAAACGAAAAGCTGCCAGTCATTTACTAAATCCACTATATAACGTAGGGCTAAAGGTTCTGGGCATGTAGCGCTGGCTTGAGTTGAGCCCTTACAGCAAGGGGGTGAGCGGGTTACTTTTCTAAAAAACATTTTGATCTACTTCCCCCAACTGCCCATGCGTCTTTTGCGGCCACTGATTTAATCAATTACTTTTCCCCTTGTACAACGGTTTGTCAACAGATATGTCAATGTCCTTTACACCAACCCCAGAATCTTCTTTATAACAATAAACCTTCTGGAAATTATAAGTTTTTCTGTTAAAACCTTTTTAAAGTATTATTCATACCAATGATATAAAACATTGAGAAAATAACCTCCAATACTAATAAAACAAAAAGCTGCCAGTCATTTACTAAATCCACTATATAACGTAGGGCTAAAGGTTCTGGGCATGTAGCGCTGGCTTGAGTTGAGCCCTTACAGCAAGGGGGTGAGCGGGGTTACTTTTCTAAAAAACATTTTGATCTACTTCCCCCATGCGTCTTTTGCGGCCACTGATTTAATCAATGACTTTTTCCCTTGTACAACGGTTTGTCAACAGATATGTCAATGTCCATTACACCAACCCCAGAATCTTCTTTATAACAATAAACCTTCTGGAAATTATAAGTTTTTCTGTTAAAACCTTTTTAAAGTATTATAATTGTAGGCTATTAGTGTTTACTTTCAACGTAAATTTCTTCAGACAGAATGTCAATACTATTTTAGTTATTCAAATTTTACTGGCATTTTTAAATAACTGTAAATTATAGTTACCTATATTAAATTTGAATTTTTCCGTCTTGTGACTTCATTTGTTTACTGTTTATGACGCGTTTCGGGGCCGTGGTAAGACCAGTGAAAACATCACTTTCTCACCTCCAACTTCCTAAAAAAAATCTATGGCTATTTTACCATTGATTAACTAATAATGTTATAAAGGGTTAATTTCCAGAGATTATTAATTATTGCTGAAATTTTATGCTAAAAATACTAACATACCAGACTAATGGATACAACTCTGAAATTATTAAATTATCCATGTAACACAGGAGTATTTAATCGCTGAAAATGTAATACTCTAAACATCAGTAGTTTGTAAATTTCTTCAATCAATTAAAAAAAAAAATCAATCAACAATTTAATTAAATTTTCTGGAATGAATATAGGCCTACGGTATAATGTATGTGTAAGAAGAGAAAAAATCACTTCATCAAGACTTTCCATTTTTTATTTAGTTTAGAACTTATTTACAAACCAAGAATAGTAGTAATTTTTCCCTCGAATAGTTAATTTGTTTGTCAAGTCAATATGCAGTTGAGGTGAAATATAAACATTTAATGGCCTGCTCTAAGATACATATTATAATTTTCTTTAAAAAATCATGTAGCAAATTACAAAAATTATTTTATGACATACGCGTTTTCATGGATTTGGCAATAAAATAATCTATTTCGGAGTTAAATATAAGTAATTGACAATTGATAAACAATTTAGTCTAGCTGTGAAAACTAAAAAATATTTCTCAATGTTTTAGATCTTTTCTTAAATTTGAATTTGTATCACCATTTCTTTTATAAAATAAAATTACAAATATATAAATTAATTATTAATGTAACATTTTAAGCTGTTGAAATAAAGATAAAGCGTATTTGACTATGGTTTTTCTGAAACATTATAGAAATGAAATGATTTCCAAAGTTATTATCGATTTACCATTTTAATTTGATTTTCCTTAACCCCTTACCAGTTTAATTTCGCCCCCCCCCAAAAATATTTTTTTATACCTATTATTTTTTATTCCGTATGGTTTTATTATGCTAATAATGACCTAAAACAATGTTAGAAGCATGCTGTTGCAATTATACTAATGTTAGGTCTTAGCTAACCTAGAAACACTCAATGAATTTGGAAAAACACTAAGAAAACACTGTTTGCTATGAATCAATAGGCTATAATTATTTGTATAAACTATAATACAAAACAAATAACTTCCATTTTACAAATTTACTAAAAGCAAATATAACTTTATAACAAACAAACAAACAACACTCACTGAACCCCGTAAATCATTGTAATTGCATAGATTGAATGAAAAGATAATCTCATTGAAAAAGTCAACTTTCCTTTCTACTAACATAGATCAAGCACTTGAAATTATCAATTTTAAATGTCCACAAAGACTGTAGAAGTCCTCCAGTGACTAAAAATTAAACTAAAATGTTGTTATATTCATGAACGGAATATTACAACAGAAATAATATGTGAGCAGCTGTTTCTGTGCACTATTCCGTCTGTGTTTCTGTGCAAAGTGTCAAGAGGTTAAAATATTGTAATAAACTAGATATCAATACATCTGATAAATCTGATGGAAAGGTACGAAACGCTTGCCGCGCGTCCCAAGTTCGTAATTGTTAATTTCAACGAATCTCCGGCGATCCATAGGAAACTCACGAACATTCTGTGGTAATTTTGCAGTGTAGATGTAAACTAAATGCTTCCTCGTTTGCAATTTTAAACAATTTTTTATCTAAATCTTGTAAACTAAAATAATGGCAATTAAATGAGATATACAAAATATCTTGGGTTATGAAACCTCTTAATAGTTCGTTACAAGCTACTAACATTTAGGTATTATCGACAAAATTTTAAAGACCTATTACAAAAACTATATTTTACGGAATGAATCAAACTTTTAAATCGTGCTCTGCAAAGTAAAAAATTGGCCTAATTACTTATTTACAGGGATGACAGATTTAATATGTATGTAATTATTGTTCTTTGTATGATGCTGGAGCAAATATTCCAAGAACTATTGTTTTTTATTAATGATCTTTGTGATCCAAAAGAAGAGAGATTTGTTTCAATAAACGTTGATAAGTTTAAAAAAAACATTTCTTCTAACCACTCCATAATTATTTCAAAAAAAGCAATCACAAATAACGATAGTATGTTATTTATGCTTGAAAGAAGTTTAATAGTATTAAGATATTAATTGAATTGCAGTCTTTTAGTTCAACTTGAAAAATAATTCACTGTAATTAACTTGAAGTTTTAGTTCAAAAGACTATATTATTTCAATTAATATCTTGAAAACCTATGCTCACGAAAAACAACAAATCTCGATAGGAGATGGACCGTTACACTTCTTTCACATGCTGCTTCAACACCATGTACTAATATAGAGAACTCGCTGCACACGCTCGGAGCTCAATTGAAATTTTATATTATTTTTTGTTTTAATTTTCAATAAATGTATAGTTTCAATGCTATTATTATTATTATTATGCATGAATTATATATTTTGTTTGTGTAGAACAGAAAATGTTTCCGCAGATCGATAGAAATTGGCTTCCATTCTGGAATTGTCATTTTAAATTCTGTATCACCTTTTTGCAGAGGAGTTCTGCAGACTTTAGTGGAGAAACATTTTCCAGCACCGGATAGAAGTAGAATACAACGGTTACTCGGCATTGATGTTCCTAAAAAAGAAAAGAAAGACCATAATCATCAGAATGGATCCTCAGATATGCAGAATTCGGAAGCTGGAAGCTCCTGTGGGAAGCGTAAACCAGGTTAGTTATTTTCCTGTAACCGGAATAAATATTCATCAGTAGGCCCTACTGTAATATTTTAAAGGATTGGAAAGGTAAAAGCTAGACAGTGATCAAAAGTTCTTTTTCTTCTATAGATAAGTCAATCATGAGGGCTTATGGCATCCCCAAAGGCGCTTTGTAATCAAAGTTAGTATTTGCTTTTGTTATTGTTTCATATTGGAAACAGAACCCACTATGCATTATGAACCTCACAATAAAATTTGGACTAGTAATACAACATGCTAACCCACATGTATTCCCATAATCACAACTCAAAAAATATCCAGCCAAAGTTAGGTAGCCCAAAAACAAATATTTTATAATACTGTTGTGTGAGTCATTATTTGAAAGGGCTTTATCAACTTTTCACTGTTATGAGATAGTACAGCCTGCCCTACTCCCCAGTGCTGGGTAATTTTGTTTATTTTACTGATTTTGTCTCTAGACTTCCTATACGATATTCTAAGGCTATATATCAATGATTTAACATATTTTTACCCACCAAAATTATTCTTTATAGTTTTTTAGAAGGTATCAAAGTTTTCACATAAAACAATTATTACTAAAACACTTCTGTAGGCAAACTATCCAGTCTTTAGAATAGGGCTTTGGATTCTGTTCAGTATCCAAATCATCGTCAGATTCATCTGATGAATAAATGTTATTATATAATTGAGCATCAATTTACTCTAAAAAGTCATCGTCTGACTCTTAAAAATAGTTTAAAATATCTTCTTCGCAAATAAAAGCAAGATCAGCCATATTCTAACCTTCTAATTTAGCTAAACAGTAAAGCTCAGATAAATAAAAATGAAAACCGAAACGAATCAAACTATGCTGATAATTATACGCAAATATGTATTTGATTTACATTAACAAATTATAATTTAATACTTTTCACTACGTAAAATAACACAGTATATGTTTAAAACTAAACAAAACCACGCACAAACAAAGCAACACCCTCAACTTAGAGTTATTATGTTCAATATATACTCAATGTAGTTTCAAGATAAGACGACAGATTGTAGTACTAATCAATAGGATCGAGTTATTTTGACGTTAGTAGTACCGGCGCAAAATTCAAATTGAGTATAGCAATAGCAGTGTAAACTATAGGCATCGAGTATACTCGATCGCAGTAGTGAATAGGTTAAAAAATATCTACTTAAAATGACAGTTTTTAACTAAATCCCCAAAAAAAAGAATAAACAGTTTGGCTAGTTATTTTGTAAATGGCTAAACTGAAACATTTAAAGACAAATTTTTGATATAAAATTTATAGAGTTGATTAATAGTAATAATAACTAGTACTTTATTTAAGACAAAATTTAACAAGGTAAAAATTACAATACAAACTCATTCAGCAATGGACCACAGACCGTCCGCTAGGTTGGGGGTCTTAATTAATAATTATTATGATTACTTTTATATGATTAAACACATTCAAACTCTTACATACACCTAAGAAATTTAAATATGTTTTATAAAAATTAAACAAATTTACAAAAAATATTAATTAATGGCTACAGTTTATTAGTATGGAGAAAATATAACTAACATTTAAATAGTTTATGAAAATGAAATAAAAATTACATATGCTTGCGTAACTAATATAAGAAACAATGAATTAACAACTTAACATACCCTAATTATTGCTAATAACTTACAAACAAGACAAAAATAAAATAACCATTCTTGAACAAAATGATTGTCTCAAATGGGTGAACTAACAGCAATTTTTTCCTCTGGCCTAAACTAAAATAAAGTACTTCTGCAATAACCTTGGCTAGAAAAAACTAAGCACAGCACATACATATCATTTTTAATGTACAAATTAAGAGAAATCTCAAACAATAATATTAGACTGTTTTTAAAAGCTATAACACGCAAACTTTCTAAAATAAAAGTGTTAAAACAAAATATCCAAACAAACCCACAATATCTATAAAATAACAAGTACTTTTTCAAAAACTGAAATAATTTCAATTCTCACCTTAGCCAAAAATTGTATTACAGTTATTTATACAGGTCATTATGTTGTTTGATCAATTTTAGAAATAAGGTCAACAGTTCACAAGATATTAAAAAAAACCATTATTTTTCAAGATGATGGCTGAAACACAGGCCTTGATGTTAGGTTAGGAAAATTGTCGTAGGATTTTTTTTTTAATTTGGTCCCTTGTCGCTTTTGCCCTGCTAACTGGTCGAGTCTAAGAATTAACCAATAATAATGAAGATCAACAACACTTCGCTTCTTCAGAAAAGTTTTTCTAATTATGTGCTTTCCGGGGTACGAAGGACTGCTAGATGCTTACCACGCCGTAATGTTATTGACAAACCTCGGGTCTTATCAGTTGTGATATCGTGTACATGTATTGGTAGGAGAGGGGAGTTATTTATTCTGCCATTATGAATGAATTTTTTCCTTTATTTAAGAGATATAGGCATGGGGAAATGAGAGACTGGGTTGTGAAAACAATCAGTATCAACCGCCATACATGCTACTTTGATTAAGTTTCTTTTTGTCCAGTTTGTTTCTTTATGAACAATACTGGCAGCTTCCTAATTTATAGTATGTCCTGACGTTCACATTTCTTGGAATAGTTAATGTCTTTTTTTGTCACATGATCTCTATGTTCTTGCACAAGTATATCCAATGGCCTTGAAGTTTGACCAAAATAATTGTGATCACATTGGCAAGGGGTTTTATAAACAACATCTCTATCAGTAAATTTATAGTGAGATTTTACCTTGGATATAAGATTCCACAATATGACACCTGATTGAAAAAAAGATGAACAAGGAATTTCACTGTGTTAAAACATTTTTTTAACTATCCTTGAATATGTTTTTGATGTACAATTTTTATTATTTTTGAACACGACCCAAATGCAATGTTTTGAAACCAATTATTGTGTTTTAGTTCGCCAAGCAGCTGCTAGAGCAATCAAGAGAGTGAAGCATCATAAGGATTCTTCCGACTCGGACTCTGATGCTGGTTCATGTTCGGACTCGGATTTTAAATTATCAGGCTCAGATACAGATCAACCGGATAGTCAATCAGAAGAAAGTAATGTCAGTAGTGATTTCAATCCATTTGATGATGACAGTGACAGTGAAGGTAATGATTAATAGGCCTAGGATAAATTCTAGGATGAGCCAGAGTTGAGGCGTGAATGGGAAGTTTATTAATAAAAATGATCAAGCTCATGACAAAGTATGAGGTTTTAGAACAAACAGGGGTTTTTTTTAAATAAAAAAATATTTCGGTCAAAGTAAAAATAAAGTTTTAGGGACAAGAGAAAAGCAGTTCTAATCTCAAAACAAAAACAAGAAATTCAAATACAGTTTTTACAATTTAAAGAATAATCTAACTTCTTTTGATGTAATGACTTCTAGGTTTATGAAATTTATTATAAATATATTGCATGTTGTTGGTATGTAAAATCAGGGTTTCCGGCAGCCTTGAATTTCGGTAAAGTAAGAATTTTTGGTTTCGGTTGAAAAAGCAAAAATTATGGTTGAAAAATGAGAGCCCTCAAGAATTTCTAGTTTAGGGAAGCAAGGAATTATGCTTGAAAAATAAGAACGGGAATTAAAATTTTTACCAAAACAACCTTAAATTAGAAACCTAAAATTCAAAACGCCTAACATCGAGCAGATCTAAACGCATAACATTAAATCCGAAATCAGCTCGGGACCGTTGCAGAAACAACGTCTGCTGAACTACATTGTGATTATTTTACAAAACATCCGTTTTAAATTGCAATAATTGTCTTTAAGAACAATCGCTGCATTCATGATAACTTGTACTTAACAAAAATTGATGAAATAGTGGTATTAAGTAGCAATCACAGCAGTTGAGGTAATTCAAATTCGATCGAGTTTATTTGATGAAATATGAGAATAGAAATTTTATGTTTTTCAAAAGGTACACAGCATTTGCGATCACTTGAATCTGGTCGCATTATTAAATGCAATATTGGAAATAATTCTCAATCTAGGCTGTTGTGGTATTCGATAATGCTTAGTTTGAGAAATATCAGAATTGAATCGCAGTTTGTGCCTTTAAGAATAGGGTAATAATATAATTCTTTATTGAGTTTTTGGTGGAAAACAATAAAAGTGCTTGATGACAATAAATAACAATAATAATATACAAAAAGATGTAAATCTACATATAATTTTCACCTTTGAAACTAATGTATTGCAGGTACTTTGATTAGATTGGTTATTGTTTTCACTGTTGCCAAGTTGTGCTAATGGCATATAAAATTATGCAATTTACTAGAATGATTCTATGACGTGGTAATAATCAAAAACCGTATTTTATAAAATATGTAAATTATTATTTTTACCAGAAATATTATGGCGGAAAAATTGGAAAGTAAATTGTTCATTTTTTAAAGTATGTTAGTAAAATTAACAAACTTATTATTTTTTAAAAAACCTTCATGTAAATTTGTTTAAACTTTACTGCGTGTTGTTTTAAGTGATTTTTCTTAAATTTCAGACCCTTGGGTTGGCCGGAAGAAAAAAAGCAAGAAGAACAAAAAGGTAGTCAAGAAACGGCAGTCGACACAGGATAAAATAGATTCGATATTATTGAGTCACAAAGCTGCAAGGAGAGGAAACGAGCTCGCTCAAGGAGATCCTATACCACCACCGAGAGATGCGATCGAACGAGCTTGCACTATGAAAGAAAACCTTCTTGCTAAGATTGAATTGCTGGGTGACAACCTGCCACCTAATACACTGGATCAACTCATCGATGAATTGGGAGGACCCGAGAACGTAGCTGAGGTAAGTGCATAAGCTGACAATACTGCTCAGTAGTATGAAAAATAATTACACCTCCATAACTGTTTGAGCTAGTAATACATTTTGGCAATATTTTTTTTGTATACTGTAGATGTAGCTAAAGAAATACATTTTCAGAAATTGAAAGTTCTTTATCACTATAGAGCAGCGGTTCCCAACCTTTTTTTCCTTCCGTACCCCTTTATACATTTTTAACTAAAATTGTACCCCCATGACATTATGTAAATACAAGCCATCTGTATGTGTCTCGTATACATCTATTTGTATGTATGTACATATATGTAAGATATATATTCTATTAAAAAGTGTATAATATTTACCCTTAATACCTTTTAAGTGAGTTTAGTCTGCTGTGAGTATGAGTGTAATTTTAAAATAACGCAAAATATAATTTAGACTTTACTTTTTTCTACTTGACAAATGAGTAAACATTTAAATGAGGAAAGTAACAAACAATTCTAAAGTGGTTTTAGGTTTACAGCAATAATAAAAGTCATTGAAAATAGAGATAGAAATTTGTAAGTCTTGAAAACTTTATGTTCTTAATGTGATCATTGGGCCTGTTTTTTTTTTTTTTTGCAGCACTTAGCTTTTTGAAATCTATTTCAAATGTTGACAAATACACCCTTAACCCCGTCTTGCATTTTTAACTTGTTCCTATATATTTTTTTTTTATAAAAGCATAGGATGGGAAAACTTTCTCCACTAGTTCAGTATTAGTAAATGGTACTATAACTTGAAGTGCTTGTCTATTCAGAGGTTCATACTCATCACTGATGCTTGCCCAGAAATGTCCAAGGCTTTTTGTATTGAAAACCAAATTTGAGGAAGAATCTGTCGAAAGTTCAATAACTTTTCTTGAATGGTAAGCGTAGCGGTCTCTAAGTTGTCTTCACTAAAAGTATCTGCAATCCAGTTTTCTCCATCTCCACGTTAAGGGAAATACTTTTTGAAAATGTCCTTGAGGTTTCTCAGGTAAAATATTATGTTTAACCGCGTGAGTGAGGCGCCACTGTGTCTGCGTGCCAGAACATTACTAGTCTTGACATACGGTAGATCATAGCGTCCACCATTACAGTTTATTTTCGGCATACCCTTGACTAGTCTGTCACGTACCCCAGGTTGGGAACCGCTGCTATAGAGTAAACCCTCACTTTACGATCTGAATTCAATCCAAGGTAACCATCGTAACATAAGAAAATATTGTATTGTGGAATTGTAAATGAGTATGTACTGTATCTGTCTGCAATACCTATATTTATAAACATATCTTACAGAATTGATTGTGTTGTAGTAGTGTAGTGAACAGCAGTAAAACTTATAGTTATCAACAACTCTACACTTTGATAATTATTTTTTTTTAAATCAGTTTACAATATAGTACTATGACTCTTTGGTCACATTAGTAAAGGATCAGATCCTTAACATGTTCGCTACCACCATTGTATAAGTTTTTCGTACGCATATACTAGCGTCGCTCGCATATGTGCGACGACCGGTTTCTATCCACATATTGATACCGCAAATGTGCGATGCCTGGTCAAATTGAAATAGACTGACTTCCCATACTTGTGGCAGTATTATTTTGTTATTTAATGGCTAATTTTAAACTACTAGTCTATTTTAAAGACCTGATTTATTGGTATCAGTTAGTATCAATACTAACTGATACTAATAAATCAGCTTGGTCTGCAAATTTGACGTTTAGTAATGTCTATTTTGGTACCTTTGTTTCTAATATGTACAATTGTGTATATGTTTTTAGGCCTATATATTTTTTATTTTTGCTAAATTTGATCAATTTGTAGGTCCACTAATGAAAAAATAGACACTTTTGTGTGACACTCCTATTATTTAAATATGCCCAACTATGTCCCTATTTCTGTATATGTTTTCAACATGTTCTGTTTAATGTAGGGCAAACACATTTTCTATATTTTCAAATACGGCTAAATATGTTCAATTGTAATTTTTCTCTGAAAAACCATGTTATTTTGTTAAAACTTACCTTAGAACTATTTTAAATAATCAAAGCTTCAGTGTCACATATGTGCAACACTTATTTACTTACTTTTAGTTGGACAGTAACAAAAAACGTACTATGTTTAATGACAGACTAAACGTTGCGTATATGCGACGACTTTATTACAAAGTATATTAACTCATTTGAACAAAGTCGTACTCATGGACTGTGGCGAATGGCACAACTGTTTGTCTCAGTCTATGTATAGTGTCACGATAGTCTATGGTAAAGAATGCCACGATAGTCTATGGTCGTGGTGCGAACGTGTTAAGGTGATTTCTTAGCAAATAGAAGTTTAAGTAATTTTGTTGACAAAACATAGTAGAATTAACTTGAAAAATACTGTAGTATACACAATCTACTTTCTTTAACTTGCCGTACTATTATCCGAGGTATCTATATTTACCACTCCGGTTTTATAGCTACATTGCGAGGTATACTTATTTTCAGCTCTCATTTCATCCACAGCTAGATTCCAATGTTTCCTCAATGCGACTCTTTTTGTTGCTGCTGCTTCCCATAAAAATGTTTCTAAACTTGTTTGTTTTGATGATTTCTGAAATATTTGAAGACTTTGTCTTCCTATTTATATGTTTTCAATGTCAGGTTGCTTTTTCATAATCTCCCATGCAACTAAACCCAACAGTAAACTAATTCCGTAAATTAAATAATATATTGTGTGAAGTGAAATGGCCTTGATCTGTATGACACTCATGTAGCGGTTTGTGCGTACAGTCAAAGAAACTATTTTGGTACGAAATTGGAAATTGTACAGGGATGCTGTCCTATCTACATCGTAAAGTGAAATAATCGTATTGTGAGGCGACTGTAACATGAGGAATTACTGTATTTATGAAACCTCTTTGAGCTAGATTGTACAGCACCATTGTACAAAAACAGAACCGTCTAAATACACCAAGCAGTCTGCCAAGAAACA
>JAGFPH010001190.1:217647-252849 GCA_018207615.1 Philaenus spumarius
TAGACATAGCAACACCATTGCACAAAAACAGAACCGTCTAAATACACAAAGCAGTCTGCCAAGAAACAACACCACCTATACTACACGCGCTATAACTTTGCACTTGGGATTTTTGGAGTTTACTGTGAAAATGGTATCGGCAACGTCGCACTGTTGAGACGAGCGGATGTGTCTTTACGCGCTGACTCACAGGTGCACTTCCTGAGAAGGCTCTTTCGAAATTGCAAATTATTATTTTTTTCTTCTGATACATTTTTCAATATTTCTTATCATAACATGTTTGGTCATACTTTGCTGATAATAAATATCTAAAATGTATTAAAATTGGACAATTATAAGTATTGTTTATAGATGTACAGGGTGATTCAGTAAAGCGTAGCGGGCTTTGCAGATTCAGATTCTACATGCAAAAATAAGTCTAAAATGTAGTATAACATTTTTTCGATTTCGGCTTAGTTTAGCCGTAATTCGCCATTTTGTTTTTTTACAAAAGTTCCCTGTAACTCTGGAAATAGATAAGAAATAAAGTTCAAATTTAGAATAAGCATTTTATATGTTACAATTAACAAGTATACCAAACACAAAGAATTTATTTTTATAATTTTCATAATGGCGGCCGTTACAAATTTTTAACGTGGAATATCTTAAAAACCGTTAACTTTACAAAAAAATTACAAGAGACAAAATATTTTTATTTTTTAACGACAGACAGTAGTTTTTTTTTTGTAGTTTCAGTAGGTCAAAGGATAACCGAGTTATCGACAAAAACATAATTTCTTGGTAATTGTCTACAACAAACAAAATTAGCCTAAAATCATATTTTTTTTTAAATTTAACAAAGTTTTTAGTTAATTTTGTAGCGGGCTATGCAGATTCAGATTTTACATGCAAAAGTAAGTCGAAAATGTAGTATAACATTTTTCGGTTTTGGCTTAGTTTAGCCGTAATCCGCTATTTTGTATAAAAAAAAGTACTTTGTATTGTACTTTTTACAATAAGATATTTAATGTCAGCAGGTTAAAAACGACATTTTTGAAAGTTTATATTATTTTAAATTTATTATTTTGTTAATAGTATTTGTTTTATATTTAAATGTTAATTTTTCCGCAAAACGATCACAATATATTTAGTTTACCCTTTTTCCAATACTATTAGTTGTCTGATTACAAACATTTTTATATATTATTTCTTGTTAGAAAATTATCTTTAAGATGCATAGTCATAATGAACTTTTCATTAAGTTTTGAAGAAAAAGTGTAATTTTACTAGAAGCCTAGTTGTGAGTCATCGTCCAACCGGATACATTTGATAAGTGGGATGGGGTAGCGAGCCGACCCGCAGCGTTGCCAAACTGTGCAAGTCCCAACTGAAAAGTTATCGCGCGCGGGGTATATCTAGAGACTTTTTATAGAAACACCGCCAACTGACATTTTTATCAAAATTTACTTTTTGGTTCAATGCATTCTTGCGAACATTTTGAGTCAACTAATACAATGTTTACGGCAAAAATCTTAGAGGTGCAACACCATTTCCAAAAACAGAATTGTCTAAGTACACAAAGCAGACTGCTAAGAAACAAAATCATCTATCTACAGAACTTTTATAAAAAAAAAAAAAAACTGCCGAACTACTAATGATCTATTTACCGGCTAATACCACCTATCCTATCTATAATTCTTTAATGTCTAATATCGCCTACTTGCAAACTTGATAATGAACCAACACCGCCTAACTAAAAAAAAGTATGTATCTATTAATTTAGGTTTCTTTTCTTCGATAGGGAAAAAGTATTCAAAATATTGTTTAAAAATTAAATTAGCATTATATTAAATACACATTATATGTTCTTGAAAATAAGCAGTTTATGTCCTATAAAGTTACTGAAATATATATTGAAAAAATATTGCTGAAAAACTTTCCTTCCCCCTTTATTTACAGAAGTGGAATAATTAAACTTTGAAGAAATAAAAACTGTGGTGTTTTAGGTACTCATATAGTTTACAGAAAAACTATAGAAAATTTGAACTTTTGTGCAAAAGCAATGAAAAACATGTGTCCCTCCAAAACACATTCCCTCCTCTATTTACATAAATACTGCAGCTAATTTATTTCTAAACCGTGGTGTTTTAGGTACTCATATACTTTACATGAAAACTGTACACTTCGGGTAGAATGAAGTTATGAGCTGGTTATTGTTGTACACTATTAATCCCATTGACAATAAATTCTGCAGTCTGTTGAGTCTCAAATGTATTTGCATTCTATTCCTTGTAATTGTATGAATTAACATCGTGTCTCTTATGTAGTTGATCCACATTACCTATCATATACTTAAACACTCCAAGCAACTATAAATTGGCAACCGTGGGAATATTTAAACTTGCAAAAAGAGGATTGAAATGTGTTCTTTTATGAGATTGTTATAGTTCTTACAGCTTTCTTTTTTTACAAGAGTTCCTATTTTGTACACGGTCGAAGTCGGGGAAGAGAGCTTGTTAAACGTGGTCAACTGATGAACAATTACCCTTAATCTTTTATATTCATAGTGAACGTTGAAAATTGAAGTACATTTTTTAGTATTTATTATAAAAAAAGAAGAGGAATGAAACTTATCATTCGATAGGTACTGTGCCATAGATGTGCACAAAAAATCGTGTGTATGTTGTCGTTAAGCCAGGTAAAATAAAATAAAATAACCTAGTTTTAACCTAAAATTGTATTGCTAAGCTGGTTATCCGAATCAGCTGATTTATCTGTTATTTTATGTAGTTGGTTGCTATGACAATATAAAAATGTATTTTTGTAGGTCATGACTTTATAATTGTCATACACACATGATTTTTCCTAACAATACGCTTCAAACAATTAGAATCATTTTGATCACATCCATAGCTGTATAAGCTAATATCCCTTTGCCTTCCCCGCACGGGAAAATATCAACACATACTTAGCGTTGTTTTCATTGCTTTCAAATAAATTGTCACTTATCTTTATTTATTTGTTAAATTATTCTACCTTTTTATGGGTTATCTCTACCTTTTATAGTTTACCTTTGGCTTGTTTACCTCTAAGGAATTTCATATGTTTACTAAATATTTATCATTAATTCCATCAAGCTTATTCTTTGCTCTTTCCCTCATAGCGTCAAGTTAAGAATAAAGATTTTCATACAAACAAATTCCAATTAATTATGTTAAAACAAGTTGAATTTCGTTACTTACAAACGACCACAGGAGGTACTTAGTAAAATCTGTGAAGTTCTGTTTAGTGTAGTGTAATAAGATCTAGTTGTAGTAAAAACTTATTTTTGAATGTTTAGATGACCGGAAGAAAGGGTAGAGTCGTACAAACTGAAGATGGGGGAATTCAGTACGAATCACGTTCAGAAGTTGATGTTCCTTTAGAAACATTGAATTTAACTGGTAAGTTAATATTCACTTGGTTGAACATTTTGGATTATATAAGACTAACATGAAGTTTAAGAAGGACATGTTACTAGAATTATGGTCCTTAGAATTAACCTGAGTATTACCTTTGAATATATACCCTATAAGAAGGTCACTCGCCGTGTTAAAAATTCAGACCAGTTCGACAGGTCAGAACGCTAGTTCTCGCCTTCGACGCGAAGCAGCGCTAGTAGTTCTTTCAATACTCGACTCGGCAGCCCCCCTCCCTCTGCCTCAGCCTCAGCTATTTGTTTGGTGGTCGAGAATGTCGAGATGCCTCTTGCCTAAAAGACATCCAGAACCACAGAGCCGCATGTTGAAACGTATGCTCACTTGATATAGGCTATACTTTCATAATAACATTTAATTTAATTATTTTCTATTTCATTTTACAATTGCACTATGCGTTAATTGAATTGAAACACGATTTATGAACAAAAGATATTATTGTTAGTTAATTAAAACTGCATGCTTCATCTAGTTGAGATCTAATAGATTATGGCCTAAAATCCCCAAATTTACAGTTTCCTGAGACAGCAAACCTGCATACTCACTACCATGTTATTCTTATGGAGAATATTTTAGCATGCTTATTTATGGACGTAAGTTGATTTTACTTGGAAGGAAGCCTTGTCTACATTTTTTATTTTAGCATGTAAAATTCGCTGAGTATGCAATCTAAAAACCATAATAGGCCTAATGTCAAAAATCGTGTAACTGAATTTTGAACAAATTGTGATACTAATTTGAGAGGGGGTATATAACACAAATTAAAATTTTAAAACAAACAACCACATTGATTGGTAAAAAAACGTTTAATTTATATAAAACTAGTAACTACATAAAATTCAAGCAAAATTGCACAGAAAATCCACAAATATATCAAACTCAACAGAATATAAACTAAACCAACTAAACTCTACCTTTATCATGTAAAAAATAGCCAATTTTACAACATAAAAGTACAATTACACTTTAAAAAGACAATGTAGGCCTATACTGTAACAAATTGTTATAACCTAATATAACCTCAATGTATATTATAATTTTATACAACCAGTATACAAATTGCAAATATAATTACTATATTTCATACAATTATACGATTTTATGATTTTTTATATGATTTCATCATTATTGTCACTAAATTCACGAAAGGGCGCATCTCGTTTTTACAAACTTTTCAAGTGAGCGAATTTAAGAAGTGTGGTTCTACTTAAGTTGAACTGTACTGGAAAGTTATTTTTGTATTGACTTCATTTTTGGTGTCCTCACCATTTCGTACCATTATTTTAGTTTAGCGAGAAATCGGGTTTTCCTGAGGTACGCCCGTTAGAGAAAACTTTTCCCGGCAATCAATGTTATAACTTGAGTTAAGCCCTTCGGTTTCGTGATAATTAAAAACGAACGAAATAGCAATATACAATTTTTTTATACAAAATTATCAAATGAATAAACAAGGATACTTGCCAATAATGCGTATAATTAAAAAAAAAGTAGTTTCCATCACAAGGAGCAAATGTTGTACTTTTTGATGCGCAATAGCTTTGTAAATAAACGGTACCAGGAACTGGCACATACTTTCTCACAAACACATTTAAATTACTAAACAGATTCACTGTGACTTGTATGGTGGGGTAGGAGAGTTTTTTTATTAAAGTTGGAGATTAACTAGTAAATATTAGTATTATTATCTAGAGAGAAAACTATTCGATCGATTTCGAAAAAATTTGCACCAAACACGTAAATTAGGTCTTCATAGATGCACGTAAAAAGGTTTTGAAATTTTTTTTAAAACAACCCGCTTTATGGCCAAAAAACCCCCAAAAATCTGTTATTATTATTATTATTAGCTAAACGAGAATTTTTAGAAATATACTGGTTTTTGTATATGGTAGGGCACATTAAAGGCTACAAATAAGCCAAATTTGATCAAAATCGTTAAAGCCGTTTTTTTATAAAAAAATAATAACTGATTTTTGGGGGGTTTTTTGGTCAAAAAGAGGGTTGTTTTTCAAACATTTTCAAAACCTTTTTTCGTGCATCTATACAGGCCTACTGGACATGTCTGGTGCAAATTTGGTTGAAATCGATCGAATAGTTTTCTCTCTAGCTTTGTATACTTTTATTAAAGTAGGCGATTAACTAATAAATATTATTATTATTATTATTATTATCTAGAGAGAAAACAATTCGATCGATTTCGAACAAATTTGCACCAAACACGTCAATTAGGTCTTTATAGATGCACGTAAAAAGGTTTTGAAAAATTTTGAAAAACAACCCTCTTTATGGCCAAAAAACCCCCAAAAATCAGTTATTATTATTAGTATTATTAGCTAAACGAGAATTTTTAGAAAGATGCGGGTTTTTGTATATGGTAGGGCACATTAAAGGCTACAAATAAGCCAAATTTTATCAAAATCGCTAGAGCCGTTTTTTTATAAAAAAATAATAACTGATTTTTTGGGAGTTTTTTGGCCAAAAAGGGGGTTGTTTTTCAAAATTGTTCAAAACCCTTTTTCGTGCATCTATACAGGCGTACTGGACATGTCTGGTGCAAATTTGGTTGAAATCGATCGAATACTTTTCTCTCTAGCTTTGTATACATACAGACATACATACATACATACAGACATACATACAGACATACATACAGACATACATACAGACATACATACATACAGACATACAGACAGACATTTTGTAAAAAACACTTTTTTGGACTCAGGAGGTCCCAAAACGGATATTTCCACAAAAATCTCAATACTTTTTTTGCGATCACTATACTTTCGATTTTTTTTGCGATCACTATACTTTCTCTATACTATAGTATAGTGAGAAAGTAAAATGATTATATACTGGTGGTAAGTTTATTGTTTAACCATAATTATTAATTATAGAAAAATGCTCAATTTTATTGTATTACATTTAACCTAGTAGGGTAAACTATTCTTAGTTTTTACTAAATTCAATTACAAAATAATGCATCATACCAATATAAAAAAGTTTACAGCAAGTTTTTAATTTAATGTCGCTGTTGTACCCTATGGCAACAATTGCAAGGATTTTCCCTAAATTTTCTTGAACAGACATACAAAATATTTTTGTTCACAAGAACCCATAGTCATCCCATTCTAAAATTTTGTATACATGTAGTCAAGTAGTGTTGTATACAATTCTTTGTTCTTCGCAGGCGTATTTTCACAATTAACATACGAACACTTACCACCTCTAGACATTTCACTACTAACTAATAAAAGTAATATAGTAACGACACACTACTCACAAATAAACTAATTAAATATTGACGATAACTAATATTTAGCTAAAAACACTAATAAACTAAAGATTACTATTTAACTAAGTTTAACCATTGAATATATTCAACCCTCTATATATTCAATTATGCTATCGAGAAGAGTGACATCTAAATTAAAACCAAACCAGTGCTTATACTGTTGGTTCAAAAAAGGATTCTCTATCTCCGCTCTCTCTCTCACAACATCCCCGCTCTCTGTCACACTCCCGGCGCGCTCGCTCTCGCACCCTAGGCGCGCTCTCTCTCGCACAGAACACGAGGAAAAAAGGGACCAGAGAACTCTGGTGGCAAAGGCGAAAAGGAGCAATTACAGAAAAATAATTGGTCTGAATTCTGGCCGTAAGGTGTGTTCTTCTTATAGGTTATATATTCAATGGTATTACACAAGAGGCAGCCTATACAAAAAGTAGAGAAGCGACTATTCTTCAAATATTAACCCATTACAGGTGTTATTATTTCTGGCTATATGACTGACAGTCATACAATATAGTATGAAGGCAAAAAATAATTTAAAAATAAGGTATAGCTGTTTAACTCAACGCATTATTAATTTCAATAAAATATGTTTACATTATAAAAAATTATTTAAATGTATATGAAACATTAGTTTAATTTAGTTCTTTTAAAACATCTTTATTTCCTTATGTAGTTTCTGCCTGAGATAGAATCAGGACTATGTTAGTTGGATAAATGCTGTACTGAAGTCGTAAGTGAGAGACTAGAATAAATATTTTTTTTTGTCTAAAATCAAGTTATGATGAGTAGGTCCTGAAATCAGCTGTTAATGTGAGCTGACATTCCACATAGATCTAGTGCCTGTCTGAGATAGAATCTGGACTATGTTGGATGGACAAGTGCTGTACTGAACTTGTAAGTATACTGTAGAATAAATATAGTCTTTTTTTTTATAAGCAAGTAATGATGAGTAGCGCAGGGGTCCTGAAATCAGCTGTTAATGTGAGCTGACATTCCACATAGATCTAGTACCTGTCTGAGATAGAATCTGGACTATGTTGGATGGACAATTGCTGTACTGAACTTGTAAGTATACGGCAGAATAAATATAGTCTTTTTTTTTTTTTGTATAAGCAAGTAATGATGAGTAGCACAGGGGTCCTGAAATCAGCTGTTAGTGAGCTGACATTCCACATAGATCTAGTGCCTGTCTGAGATAGAATCTGGACTATGTTGGATGGACAAGTGCTGTACTGAACTTGTAAGTATACTGTAGAATAAATATAGTCTTTTTTTGTATAAGCGAGTAATGATGAGTAGCGCAGGGGTCCTGAAATCAGCTGTTAATGTGAGCTGACATTCCACATAGATCTAGTGCCTGTTTGAGATAAAATCTGGACTATGTTGGATGGACAATTGCTGTACTGAACTTGTAAGTATACTGTAGTATAAATATAGTCTTTTTTTTTGTATAAGCAAGTAATGATGAGTAGCACAGGGGTCCTGAAATCAGCTGTTAGTGAGCTGACATTCCACATAGATCTAGTGCCTGTCTGAGATAGAATCTGGACTATGTTGGATGGACAATTGCTGTACTGAACTTGTAAGTATACTGTAGAATAAATATAGTCTTTTTTTGTATAAGCAAGTAATGATCAGTAGCGCAGGGTTCCTGAAATCAGCTGTTAATGTGAGCTGACATACCACATAGATCTAGTGCCTGTCTGAGATAGAATCTGAACTATGTTGGATGGACAATTGCTGTACTGAACTTGTAAGTATACTGTAGAATAAATATAGTCTTTCTTTTCTATAAGCAAGTAATGATGAGTAGCGCAGGGGTCCTGAAATCAGCTGTTAATGTGAGCTGACATCCTACATAGATCCAGTGCCTGTCTGAGATAGAATCTGGACTATGTTAGATGGACAAGTGCTTTACTGAACTTGTAAGTTAAACTGCAGATAAATATATGCTTTAGTTATATTTCTCACACAAGTAATGATGAACTTAATTTATCCATTTACAGAAAAACAGAGGTTTATGGATGGTGAAAAAGATGTGGCTATAATTTCCGAAGCAGCTAGTTCAGGTATTTCTTTACAGAGCGACAGGAGAGCGAGAAATCAACGGAGAAGAGTGCACATCACTTTAGAGCTTCCATGGAGTGCAGACCGTGCTATACAACAATTTGGTAAGTCTATTAGTTTGCAATGTAATATTATAAGAATGTTCTTTTCTTCTAGTCCACTTTGAGTGACTGTAGTGGGGCCGTGTCGACCCACTCGGGTCTTGTCTGGTCGTGTGTAGTGCCCTTTTTTATCGCCTGATATTTTGCTTTAATTAATTTTGTTGTACTCAATTGATTTTTTGTACAGTTAAATTAGATATGTGTTACTTTTATTTCTTATTTCAAAACAAAAATGGGAACTTACAACTTTTATAAAGAAGAATGAAATATAAATTAGTTACTTAATCCTGAATAAGTGAACCCCACAAAATATAAGAATCATTTTTCACACAGTTAAATTTTGTTTTAAAATGTCCAAGTCAAAGCAATACGTTGCAGCAATTATGTTTGCTAGAAAATTTAAAAAGTTGTTGAAAAATGGCAGCAATGTTGAGGTGTAGGATAACGGCTTAGAAGTGATTGAAGAGCTAGCGGAACTTATTTGTAGCCTGAAATGCAGACTGCCACAGAATTGTAAAGATAGCTTCTAAGCATAAAGCGTTTGAAGTTTGCTTAATTTTAAAAGTACATATTTTATTTGTTTCTCCGTAACTCAATATTTCCCCGTAAGAAAGACATAAAGGGTGGTGGAAAAGTATGGAAACAGATTAATATTTCAGGAACTGTCTTAGAAAGATGTTTTACTTTAGCTTTCTACTGGACGGCATATATTCTTAGTAGGTCATACAGTCTGTTCCAAAAAATCAACAAAACATGATTTCCTAAACTTTTAAATTATAACCCTATTATTATTTTTACACAGTCTAATTGGCCAATATTAGATACTTAAAATAATAATTTTATTTTAAAAATTATCTTCATCCCTTGACTCCATTAATTGAGTTTTCCTAGCATAACCCTATGTATTGATTTTTACCAGCTATAGGAACAAAAAAAACCTGAAATAATCAATTACTTATTGAACGTAATTGTTATCCTTATAAAATTGTTATCAGATGAAAATAAAATATCTTAAAGTCGTTTAATAAAAATCTATTTCTCTTCCAGTAGGAATCGTGCATAGTTCGAGTGGTTGTGATACAGAACAGACGTGTTCATAGACGCACAGTGACTGTTTTATAATAAGTTTAATAACCTACTTTGAATTCTTGTTTATTCAGGTCTTCTTCTAGATATTTTTCTAACTGATTTTAATAAATATGTAGAATAATAGACTAACACCTATTGTTAATACACTAACAAATTCTTGTTTAATTTACTGTAGATTAACAAAAGACAAATTTAATCTAGAAACACAATCTTTTTCTTTTTTTTTTTTTTGTAGGCTAGACCTGGTCTATCAGGTCTAGCTTTGCCACAATGGAGTCGGATAACGAAATTAATGCAGCTGTAGCCAGCATTTGACCACCGGCAGATATAACAGAGCCAAATAACACACTAAAACGTAAATTTAATTTAACTGTAGAAAATAAGTCAGATTCAAATACCATAGGCCAAACACAAACAAATGAACCAAATGATAAAATTTAAAAAATCTTCAAAAAAAGAGAATACGATGAACATAGTAAAGGTCCTTTTGAGGTAATTGTTTGTCCAGAAAACAATAAAAAGTTAAACCCTTTTAAAATAGGAAAAATAATTGACACCTATCATACACAAATTACAGAAATTACACGAAAAGGTAAAAACTAGGGATGGGTCGGTTCCCGATACCGGTTCTCGGTTCCGCCGGTTCTTTGCGGAATCGGAACCAAGAACCGATGAGCTAAAAAGTCGGTTCTAGAACCGGACCCGATTTGGACCCCTTTATAGTGGTACAAAACAAAAGAGAAAAAAAATAATATTCACACATTTTCGGTTATTATAAAACTAAACTCTTCGCGTTAGTTTATCTGAACGCGACATACGTTGCAATTTAGCTCGATCTTGTGGCGATGGTGGACGTGAATGCCGGTTTGATGCACTCATTTCATCAGATAATGTAGCCTTTGTAAATTAATATTTATGCCTAAATTATTACGGTACGCAAGAAAAAGTGTCAAATAAAATTATTCGGAATCCGATTAGGCATAATATTTTTTTACGATTGACTAGGATTGCGTTAACGCTCGGAATATTATATGTTTTGTTTCTGAACGTTCAATTCGGATGAGTTCAGAAATAATCAGAACTTCAATCATCGAAAATTTCATTCGACGGCGTCAGTTTAGTCCCGCCGAAGTCTGAACAACTTGTTAGAACAAAGTAATATCAAGTTAATAACGCTGTGTGTAAATACGTACAGTATTCAGTTTTAGTGCAGAGTTTTATTCATTTTGTTTTAGTTATCGCAATTAGTTAATACAGAAGAGCGCCGATTTTTAGAAACAAATTGGGACCGAGGGACTTCTGATAACGAATTTGTTAGGGTAATTAAATTCACTGTGAACTCACGAACGACTGACAGCAGCGGTCGGCCATGCGATCGGCTGACTCAACAGCGACCGCTGTTCCGTTGAGCGCACAAACTCCCTGAAGTTTACAACTCGGCTGATTATGCGAGTAAAAAACTTTAAATTCGGAATTATTACGTGTAGTACTGTAATGTACTTATTTATTTACAGTACATTTCTGCTTTCAGATAATCGACGCTCTACTGAATTAACATATTAATTTGATTAAGTTTAGTTAGTTGAGGATATGTGGAAACTTAACTAATTAGTCTTTTCATCAATGGAATCAAAAGTGTGGCAATATTTTATAATAGACTTTGAGAGTGACTTTTTGTCCGTAATTTAACTTAGCTGAATACTTTTATTGAAGTGAAAACTTCTATATATATATCCTTGTGTATAGTATATATGAAGAACAAGGACCGATGACAATGCAATATTAATTTTGTTGGGTGTAGTAAGTTAGCATTGATCATGGTCCCCAAAACACGTTTTCAGGTGTCATTAAAAACTTTATATACAGGGTGATTCACGGCGATATACAAAAACTTCGGGAGCTCATTAATTTTGTTGGATGTAATAAGTGAGCACTGATCATGGTCCCCGGACTAAAAAATAAGAATGTAAATATTACGCTTTAAAAGCAAACCGAACTAAAAATTTGAAAATAATTGTAATTGTTTTATTTATTTATTAACCAAGAAATAAAATGTTAATAAAATCCAGTAGTTAATCAATATTCATTTTACACTCTGTAAAATTCGCATAGAAAATTTCACTTCTATTGTGTGGTCATATGCACACCCTATTTGTTTAATTATCTGTAAATAACATACTTAGGGTACTGTAATCATTTCAGTGTTCAAATTAAATCTTATATTTTACACTTAAATTCTTGATAAATTCCTTGAATAATAAATTGAACCAAGAACCGATTTGACTCTAGAACCGGGAACCCAGAACCGATTTGACTCTAGAACCGGGAACCGAGAAACGAAAAAAATGGAACCGACCCATCCCTAGTAAAAACATGTCTGTATTGTGCAAAACTGCACAATCTGCTAATGAACTACTTATATCAATCCATCTGAGGGAATATAGAGTTTTCATTCCAGCTTTCAGGGTTGAAACTGTAGGGGTAGTTTTTATTGAACCCGATGCAGAAATTGAAGAAATCGTTGATGAGGCGAAAAGTCTGTAGCCTATAAAATTTTAGCAGCTCACCGAATCACAAAAAAACATAAATCAGGCGAAATTAGCAAAACACATTTTGTTAAACTTACATTCGCAGGGAATAAATTACCGGAATATATAAAATTACACTATGTAATTATACCGGTCAATATCTATTCAATACCTATCATTCAATGTTTTTCATGCTATGCATACGGTCATACCACAAACTCACCCTGTAAAAACAAAAAATTGTGTATAAATTGCGATCAATCTTACCATGGCGAATGTAATTTAAAATCTTGTTGCATACACTGTCTTAGTGATCACAAGAGCACAAGTAAAGAATGTCCTGAATTTTTACGACAAAAAAATATAAAAAACTTAATGACCGAAAGAAAAATGGACTATTTTACAGCCAGTAAATTTTTTCCAATCACTTACAAAAATAATAAACATCAAAAACAATACGTACATGTAAAATCTTTTTCTGAAATAGTAAATAGTAAACCAAGAATAGATACAGAAAACCGATCAGAATTCCCCACATTAACACCTATGCATTATAGGCCAAAATCCCCTGTGGACATAATTTCACCAAATAGAAATAATCCATTGGTCGTGGAGGAAATTGTACAAATAAATAAAAGTAATGTTCAGTTGGAAAGCAACGAAGGATATATACCTTTCAAACAAAATTTAAACAAAAAACCTAAACCTCAAAATAAACATGATAAACAAAACCCTAATCGTAAGGAAACAACACAAACAAAAGTACTATTTAACCAAAATACTTCACCCAGCTGGGAACAAAAACCGAGTAGATCAGAATCTGAAAATGACTATTTAAAAACTCTTTTAAACGAAGCAAGAATAAAACTACGAAACATGAGTAAAACTAAAACGGTAGAGTTTAATCCAACACAAATTCAGGAGGCAATAATAGACAAAATTACCAAATTTACAATACAAGAGTTTTCAAAAGTAATGGAAAGCGAAAAGTTACAAATGTTAATAAATAGTCCTAAATCCAGTGAAAATGTATTATTAACAGAACCCGAACCAAATACAATTTACATACTATAAACATTGCAACAGAATAGAAATTAAAAAAAAAAAAAAAATTATGTCAAGTCCAAATAATATTAAAATTATACAGTGGAATGCCCAGTCCATTAAACCTAAATGGGCTGAGCTACAACATGTTCTAAATAAAGAAAAAATACACATAGCTGTAATTTAAGAAACATGGCTAAACAATAGGGAAACAATAAATTCCACAGAATATAAAATTTTAAGTTTAAGCAGATCCGATGGTTATGGCGGGATTGCATTTTTGATCCATAGCTCTATCATTTGGGATGAAATAAAGATAAAGTTACCAGACACAATTTCCGAATCCCTACAAATTCAGGGTATACAAATTAAAAACTTTAACAAACCTGTAAACATATATAACCTGTACTGCGTCAAAGCTAAAATCCCACAAATCACGTGGAACAATTTCATTTTCTCCCTAGATGATGGTTTGTCCCTACTATGCGGGGATTTTAATGCACATCATCCTTATTGGAACAGTCCCAAAATGGATACTAGAGGAAAACATATTTTCTTTGCCTATGGCACATCAGAATATATTCTATTAAATGATAAAAATCCTACTACCACTCCAGGTCTATATAGGTCTCCAGCCACTTTAGACTTATCGTTTGCAACACCTACACTTCATTCATTACTAACGCATTGGCAGGTTGGTAATGATTCCATGGACAGCATGCATTTTCCAATTTTCATGGAATTCAGAATAAAACCGTTAGGAATTCAATCACCTCAGAACCTATGAAATATAACACAAAATTTACAAAAATCCCCAAATAATTATAAAAATGTAAACTGGAATATCTTTAAATCTGAAATAACAAAACTAATAAATACGTCTGAAAATTTTAGCATAACATTTTTATATACAATCATTGAAAATGCCTTAAACAAAGCTAAACCCCTCGTAAATCTGTCATACAACCAAATTTGGAATCCCAGATTCAAACCAAAAAGCTGGTGGAATGAAGAGTGTTCCAAGGCTATTGCCGTAAGAAGGCTTTTTTTTAAAGCATTTAAAACAAACATGACTGTTCAAAATTTTGTCAAATATAAGAATAGCAAAATAGCAGCTAAAAAAATCATTACCCAAGCCAAAATACACAGTTGGCAATTGATGTGCACAGAAATCTCCACAAAGACAAGTGCCCAAGCATGGGGCATTATAAAAAGTTTTAAAGCAGGAAACAATAAAACCCTTAATAATTATTTGCAAAATGACACAGAACTGAGTTACAAATTTTTGAAAAACGTAAGCCCAGACTATGCGGTACACATATCAGAAATCAAATCCCCTGTTGTAAATGCTGGGAATCATGCACTAGAATGCAATTTTACTCTCACTGAATTAAATATAGCCATAACCCAGTGGCGGCTCGTGCTTAGGTTCACTGGTTCAGTGAACCCCCAAGCAAATTGCGGTAATAAAATAATATTTTAACAACTATGAATATTTAGTTCTTGGTTTCATAAATCTAACAATATAGTGTGAAAAGTTGTTAAAATTCGACAGAGAGTTACAACGCGCAGCTCTACTACATCGTTTTCAGCTGCCTGGTTCAATCGAAAGAATGAACCTCCTGGCCTAGGCGAGGGGGTACAGGGGAACAGCGGGGGAATAGCGTTTCTAGCATTGCTTTTCGCGGCACGCTAAATGCAGCGACTCCCGACTCCTTCTGAAGATAGCCGAAGCTGCAGTTCACAACTAACTTTGTTATGGTGTGTGTAGTTGGTTTGTTTACTTCTTTGATTTATAGGTTATGTCAGTTATGCATTCTATGAAGTTCATGGATTAAGTTTGTGTTAGTGTGGGCATATTTTTATTATTGATAAATAATATTATTGCAGTTCAGTGTTGTTATTAGCGTTGTGTTAAGAAGAATGAACATCTTTACATCTTTGCTAAGGGTAACTTTTCTTCTTTACCTCTTGGGAAAAGTGTGCTATTAAAGTGTGCAGGTCACTTCATTATTATTATTAAAGTGTTACTTCATTATTTAATATATGAGTCACTTTATGAACTAAAAACTTAATTAAACTAATGAATAAAGTAAAGGCTACTATGTAAGACAACATTGTTCTCAATTTTCCATTATTAATATGTATATGGTACTCAAATCTATCATGAAAAGTGTAACCAGATTTATCTCATTGCATGTTCAGAAATTTGCAGGACCCCCCCCCCCTACGGGGAATAGATTTGAACCCCCAAGGTAATAATTCACCAGCCGCCACTGCCATAACCTCAAAAAACAAAAACACAGCACCTGGTCTGGATAATATAAATTACACCCTAATTAAAAATTTACCAACATCCACCCGAATAAAGTTACTGGGGATTTACAATGAAATTTGGAATGGGAAGGAACTTCCTTGTGAATGGAAACATTTCAAAATAATAGGCATTTTAAAACCAAATAAGGACAAAAATTTAGCTGATGCATATAGACCCATTTCTCTTATCCCTTGTTTTAGCAAAATTTTAAACACCATGATCAAGAATAGATTACAATGGTTTCTGGAATAAGAAAATATTTTCCTTCCTTCACAATATGCATACAGAAAAGGAAAAGGCACTGCCGACTATCTATTACATTATACGACAGATATACATCTAGCCCTTACTCGGAACGAAACCACTATATCAATATCTCTAGACATAGCAAGGGCCTATGACAACGTACATCTTCCAATTCTTTTGGCAAAAATGTTCAAACTTGGGATCCCGTCAAAGTTCATAAAATACTGTCACAATTTTTTAAGTAATAGAAAAATATCATTCATCGGTTTGAAGCAGACCTCAACTAGACACACATCAATAGGCCTTTCACAAGGAAGTGTTTTAAGTCCTGTTCTGTTCGCATTGTATTCCATTGATATCCACAAAAACATTCCCCCCATCATCCCCTGCCTTCAATATGCAGATGATCTATTAATATACACGTCACATAAAAATCCTGGCATTGCTAGAAGTTTACTTCAACAGGCACTAAACACCATAAATGAAAAAATCAAAACTTTAGGTCTAACCTTAATTGCACTAAAAAGCAAAATGCTTGTTTTCACCAGGGCAAGACACATTGATTCAGAAGTTCTAAAGTCCACCCTAAATGGCGACCAAATTCCTATAGTGGACAGTCACAAAATATTAGGTGTGATATTTGATAGAAATCTTACTTTTAGAGAACACATTAAACACTTAAAAATCAAATGTCAAAAGGACATAGATAAACTAAAATCGCTTGCCTGTGGTAGGAAAGGGGCTCAACCTTTTTTCTTTTGGAAATATATAAATCACTAATAAGATCTAAATTAGACTATTGTTGTTTCTTATTTGGCTCGACAACAAACACAAGCCTAAAAGCTTTGGACTGCATTCAAAATCAAGCTCTTAGGATCTCAATGGGAGCTTTCAAAACCACGCCTATCCTAGCATTACAGGCAGAATCGTGCATCCATTCCCTAAGTTCAAGACGTTTATTGTTAACACATAAACTAATACACAAAATTATCAATGACACTTCACATCCAGTATATCTTAATTTATTTGAACTTAACATGTTAATCAGTCATAACCGATATTGGCAGAAAAAACAGTCTCCACTAGCCATTACAGCCTACAACCGTAGTATCAGTCTTGATGTAATAAATTGTCAAAAGTCTTTAGAAATGGACAGAACTACTGATTTGTCCATGCCCCTAGCATTAACAAACTTAAATTTACACTGCAACGATAACCTTCCCAATATTGAAACTTTAAAATCCTCGATAAACCCCGCAATTCTACAGCAGGAATTTTTAAATGTTATAAATATTGAACACAAAAACAAAATACAAATCTTCACTGATGGTTCCAAAAGTAAACACGGCACAGGTGCAGCTTTTCATTGTCCTTTTCTAAATGTAAATAAACAGTTTCGTTTAAATAAACATGTAACAAGCTTCACAGCTGAATTATACGGAATCTATAAGGCCATTGAATTTGCAAATAGTACGCAGTTCCAAGATTTTGTAATATGCACTGACTCCAAATCTTCTATTCAGCTAATAGACAATTCCAGATGCACTTTTTGGGCAGACGGTTTAGTAATCAAAATTCTAAAAGAAATCTCTTAACAGGACAAAGTTTTTTTTTTGCAATGGGTCCCAAGCCATATAGGAATTAATCAAAATGAATTTGCTGATACGTTGGCTTATGATGCAGCACTAGACAGTACTAACTCCATTTCAGAGCTCATTTTACCAAAAAATGATTTGATGTCTGCATTAAGATCACAAGATCATAAAGATTTCGTAAAAGAACTACAAATTTCGAATAAAGCATACTGGTATAAATCAATAAACCCGGAAATACCCCGAAAACCTTGGTTTTTTAAATCGAACTTCAGCAAATATGAACAAATAAATATTTTCAGGATTCGTTTTGGTCATGCCATCACTAATAAAAATTTACATATGTTAAATGCGTTTTTTACTCCTCAGTGCCTGCAGTGCACCACGGGACAAGTAGAAACACTAGAACACTTAATTTTAAAGTGTCCATCAAATGAACATTTAAGGTTAAATATATATAATGCTTTAAGAGCAGAAAATTATAAACCTCCCTATGACAACATAAATTTAGAAGAATTAATAAAATTTAACAATTACAACATCCTACATGAAATAAATATGTTTCTTGTAGCAATTAAAAGAACTATATAAATATTTAGTCACAATACAAAATTTATACTACACACATATATGTGCCATCCCTTTCTGGGTTTCTTCAAACCATGACCCAAACCTTTTCGGGATAGGTACAAGCCTGGCGGGTCTCAGGCAAGAAGATGATGTTAGCTCACCTCCCATCCTTAAATCCATTGAAACCTCAGACTTTTTATTTTTTATTTAGTAAACTCCTTTTAGTAAACTTTGGTAACTAATTTTTACACTTCAGACAATGACACTGCCCATGTACACATATTTTGATTATAGTAACATATATGTCTGTGATTAATATCCTTTTTAATTTTCTTATTTAATAACTCACCGCAAATTCTTTTAAAAAAAATTTATAAAAAACAGTCACGTGCAAAGGAAAAAATGAGGGTAGTTTTTTTTACAATATTACAACTAGGGGCCGAATGATATAAATCAGTGAAGAGTAGGAATCGTGCTGGGTCCCAGCAATTATTTATATGTTAAAAGACATAGATTTCTTCACAAATAAAATTCATAGCAATTAATAAATACTAACAAAACAATTAAAAGTCACACAGTACAACACGTTCTATTTAAAATAAATGGATAAATAAGTTATGAGTCCTAAACAAATCACTTAGAAGAAAATAAACAACTGAAAACACAACTTCTAGGGAAATGGCTTTGTTTACAACTGTTGCCAGCTCTAGTTTATATTTATGACAGCTGATTGTTTGTTCATGAACAGAACTAAATGGCTGTGAAATATTTGTGTAACTATTGGCAACAGTATTGTGTTAAAACAATTCAATTTAGTAAATTTGTATGCTGTTAGATAGAATCACTTGACAGTACTACAATATTACGGTACTTACCTATGTATGGGATTGATGGAGGTTTTGCTTGGCTTATTCAGTATGGATTGATGTGTTAAAAGATTAAATACAATATGAAACATCCAATACAGTTTTTAAGTGAATAATAGTTTATTATTTGGTAATTGTGATGTAAAGTAAATGGAAATGTACTGTATTAATAATTACGTATCCAGTACAAAATATCCTAAAAGCCCTTAGATATTTTCCAAAATTTTACTCTTTTGGGAATATTGTTTTAATTGTATTTGGTTTTTGTACCCTGCCCTCCTTCTTTTAATTTTAAAAATCTCATTGGGATTTGCTGTTATTTTCCTGTTATTAGGTTATGCCTTTAACTGCCTGCATTTTTTATTCAATAAAATCTGCATTTTGTGATTTACAATGCTTTCTTTCCTTAGGCCGAACTCATCGAAGTAACCAAGTAAATGCACCAGAGTATATATTCCTTATCTCAGATCTGGCTGGAGAAAGAAGGTTTGCGTCTATCGTGGCCAAGAGACTTGAAAGTCTTGTAAGTACTTTTTTTTATAGGCAAAAAATCTTGTAAGATAAATAATAATAAAAAATTTGAAGGAGGCTGATGTTAAGTGAAAATCATCTGGTGGTTCATTAACCCTTGAGTGTAGTTTTCCGTAATTTACGTCATGCCTTGTCGACCTGTCATTGTGTTTTGCCATAATTGATGTCATGTCTAGTCTCTCTTGTCATTGTGGTTTGCTGTATCATGTACGCATAAGACAAACCTGTTCGATATTCCGCCTATTGGCTTTTCAACAACTAGTTCGACTTGTAACATAGAGAATATTGTAGGTTTTCACTTCCAAAGATCTAAAAAAAAGGATCTTTTTTATTGTTTTTTTTTTTTTTTTTATTATTTGAACATATATTACAACTGAGTTGTCGGAGTTTCATTTGATGCATTTGTGATGTTTTGAAGGAACATTTCACTATTTTCTTGAGTTTAAACAAATTTACTTTAGTGTTTATTGAATATTAAATGCATTATTTGAATAGTTGTAGTGTTACGTATGTGTATAGATATGGTGTGAGTAAACCAAGGTAAACATAATTCACTTTGGCCTTTATGCTTCTGGTTTCCATGTAATTTGTTTAGTTACAGTTAACTTTTCATTACTGATTTGCATAGATTATTATTGCAAATCTATTAATATATATTTTAATTTTTCCTATTAATTAGCATGATTTATAGCAATTGTTTAATATATGTGTAGTTATTAGACATAGGAATGTCAATAATAATTGTATTATAAGTGATTTGTACTCAAGTCACTGGATCTTCAATTAGTTTTTCTTCTAAACTATTGCAATTTTGGAACTTTTGTCTATCATAAGGTTATATAAAATACAACAAACGATTCACTCACTTGGAGGTCGTAAAAGTTCATAAGCGCACCATCAAAATCGCGTGCAGGACAGGTTGGCGGGTCGGTATAAAATGAGACTAGTTTAGATCGACTAATTCAGTGCCGTTTGACTTTGTTCCTTCATTTTGTCTCGCTATTATGATGTCATATATTTGATTATCAATCGATTTTCACGGAAATGAAGATTGATTAATACAGCTGCACTTGGATCGTGATGGGGGTAACAGTGACATAGATAGTGATGCATGCACATTGTGCGTGAATGACAGGAATGTTTTTATGTTTTATGTACAGTAAGACCTTGTTAACCGGAGCCTGATAGTCCAACACACTTCAGAAATAATTTTTGGAAAAAATAACTAAAAACTACTAAATCCTGTTTCCGTATTTAGGGGTTTTAGCGAATCAGTCACACCCGCTGCTGCGGCTCTTTTTAAAGTACAGAACTGTACAAACTTTTATCTATTTTTCCTGTTTAAACCAGGTTTTAAAAAAGACCTCGATAACCCATCATATTTGATGATCCGGCTCAGACAAATCCCTGACCGTGCCGGATTGTAATAGAGATTTTAATTCAGACGGCTGTTTTATTGTCCTTTCCTTTTTTTTATGTATATTTTATTTATTTAAATATTACAATAATCTTTTATTTGTTGTAAAGATTAATAAATTTGTACAACAAACATTATTATATTAATTAATGGTTATCTTACAATGGAAATTACAGTAATAAGAATCAAAGTTAAATTTAACTATGTTTGACGAACAATTATAATAATATAAATATAAAAAACTTCAAAATTCATTCGTGTAATATAGAAATCTCTTTTAACTGCATTTTAAAAAGCTCACCTCTTAACATGTTCAGTGCGGAAGCCAGTACCTTCCATCTGGCGGATATATAAGAAATGGTATTTTTGCTGATGAATTTGCTCCAAACACCCACAATTTGGATTAATTTTAAATTTAAACATATTTTTTAGTAAAAATAAAATGTAAAATTTCTTGACGCACATGCCGTGGTGAACAAATCTATACTACCTGACGCCGCCCTGTATTATTTTCAAATAATGAAAATATTTAAATTATAATATAAAATAAATATATTCAAAAGAGAGGAAATAAATGTATCAATTTAAATAAGTTGTTTATTATAAATGTTACATTAACATACAAATATCAAAGACATGAGAAAAAAAGGTTAGATGTGATATACACCCAAACAAAAAAAATTCAAAAAAGACAACACAAATTTTAAACTTTTAGTTAAATTTGAATCTGTCTATATGAAGTGTATAAATTTAAATAAGTTTTTTTAGTATTAATGATAAAATCTGAATAGTTAAAGAAACAAATATCAATTTTCCTTAGAAGTGCAAAAAAGTTCAAACGTTGATAAAAACTAGTAAAGGAACACTTTGAATCGGGAACGACCGGTATCACATGAAAGCAGAGCTGTTTTTGAGGGCGAGACAGCAACAACAATACCTCTTCAACAAGTCTACAGCATCTCCTACCCGTATAGCCGTTTATGGTACCAATGACTCACATGATGCGTCTCCCGCCACATAGAAGGCTTAAAAAACACAAATGTTGAGTCTTCCGCACTGAACGTGTTAACATCTTTAACTTTACAGGGGGCCTATTAAATAATATTGCACCTCTATTTAAAGTTTCCCTATCTAATGCTTTAGGCTAACGCTTCTCTTTTGAAAATTGTACATTCCTCTTGTAATCTAGCTGTGAATAAAAATTGTTTACCAGTTTTTTTTCTCAAGTTTGCTCTATAAGCAAAATTATTTTATAAATTATATACAATGAGAAAATGAGAAATACTCCATTATAAATGGTTTTCTAAATAAAGTCTTACAACTTATCACAGAAACCCCAATTAAATGTAATTCTAAGAGTTTCTTCTGCAGTTCTATTAATTTATTAATCCTTCATGATAAATTTACATATTTGTATAGGACTAGTCAATTAGATATACAGTATATACAAAAATATAATGCCACAAAGAGATACATTATAACTATCAGTAAGAACATAAAAATAATTCGCATATGCATTTAAATGAATTAGAAATCACACAAGTAACAATGAAGTTTATAATAAACAATCATTAATAAATAATTGACATTTATACATTGTATTTGAAACAACTGTTTTAAATACATTCAAAAAATTGCAGCATTTATTATAAAATGCTGTCTTTAATAAAAACCATTTTGCAAAGGTCTTAAAATTTCACAGGTGTAATCTTCTTTTATTTAGAATTTTATTTATTCTTTCTGACAAACAATACATTTGTGCAAGGCAAGTCAACAATACAAAACAACAAAAACCAACACATTTCAACCATACAAATTTTGTACTTATTTTTTGTTGGGTTTTTAACCAATCTGGTGTAGGTGTTTATTGGAGACCACATAATATATTATAAAATGATAATTTCTGATACAACTTGTATCTTAAACTTAAATTACAATTGTACCGCACATAGGCAGATCTAACCTTACTTGACATAGTCATAGGCAGGATGTTCATATCGAACTGTCTTTTACATTATATGCTGCACCGGATATCAGTGCTGTCTAGAGCATATACATTTCTAAGTTATAACATTCCTTCCCCATACGTGAAAATTTACAATTCATAGATACAATAAAATTATAATAACAATTTATTTATTCATCCAGGTGAATATCTGTCTGGTGAAAATTTACAATAATAGATAAAATAAAATTAACATCTTCTAACAAAAATTACAATAAAATTATAATAACAATTTATTAATTTATCCAGGTGAATTTTTACAATTAATAGATAAAATAAAATGAACATCTTCTAACAAAAATTATAATAACAATTTATTTATTCATCCAGGTGAATATCTATCTGGTTTTTTTATTAATGTTCTAGGTCTTAATTTTGGAACCGACACTCTGGTAGGTGTTGTGTTATTTGTTTCCGCCTCAGTTATTTCTGATGTCTGGGCGTCGATTCTAGAATTACTAATATTTTCAACCGTTCTAACTTGAGAATTTTCATGACACAACATCTGATCAAGGTGTCGCCTCCAAGTTAAGCCTTCTGGAGTTTTGACTTTAAAAGTTTGTGAACCTAGTTTTTCTGTGATCACACATGGCTCCCATTTATGATGGTGCTCTCGGTAATCTTTTACAAAAACATTTTGTCCTACTTCAAACTCCACCCTGCGTTTACCCTTGTAATTACTTATTTGTTTGGACTGGTTATTTTCTACTATTTCTTCTGTAATAGGTTTCAGTAAATCAAATATATTTCTTAAACCTCTATTGAATAAAGCTTGAGCTGGAGAAATTCCAGTAGTTGAATGTATTGAGTTTCGGTATTGCAAAAGAAATTTATTTGTACCACAAGTGATGCACCATTTGCTTTGGTTTGATTTTTCTTAATGAACGTTTTCATAATTTTTACTGCACTCTCTGCTTCCCCGTTAGTTTGAGGATGGAAAGGAGCACCAACTAAATGTTGGAATCCTAGACTTTGTAAATATTTTTGAAATAAGCTACTTGTAAAACAAGTAGCTCCATCAGAAGTTACAAATCTTGGCAAACCAAATCGAGCAAAGGTTTCTGACAATTTTTCTATTACTACATCAGTTATGGTAGAATTAACAATAAAATTTTCTATCCACTTAGAACTAGAATCCATGATAACAAAACAATAACGTTTATTGTTTAATGGTCCCAAAAAATCAATATGTAACGTGTCCATGCTCTTTTTGGCCATGGCCATGGTTTCAACATTGACTTTGTGGGTAAACTTCTATATTTATAACATACATTACACATTTTAGACATAGTTTCAATGTTTGCATCTAAATTAGGCCACCAGAAATATGATCGCGCTAAACTTTTCATTTTATTTATCCCTAAATGATTTACATGTAATTCTTCTAATAAAGATTGCCTGTATTTTTCAGGTATTATGACTCTGTAACCCCACATTAGGCATCCATGATCAACCGTCAATTCATGTGATATTTTACAATAAGGTTTAAATTTAGGATCCTCGGGTGTTTTAAAACCATTAATTACCATATCTACTACTTTAGATAATACAGGATCAACACGGGTTTCTTTCCTTATCTTTTTCCAATCTACGATAAATGGACAATATTCATGTACATAATGTAAATAACCTAAACTATCATCATAGTTACACTTTTGATCAATATCTTGAGGGATTTCAACTCTAGAAAGAAGATCTGCAACATTTTTTTCTGATTTGACAAATTCTATTTTAAAATCATAATTAGATAGTAAATATGCCCATCGTTGTAAACGGTTAGCAGCAAAAATTGGTATACCTTTCTTATCTCCAAAAATGTATGACAAAGGTTTGTGGTCGGATACAAGAGTAAACTTCTTACAAAATAAAAAATCATTAAATTTTTTTATGCCATATATAATGCTTAAGGCTTCTCGTTCGATTTGGGAATATTTTGATTCCGCTATTGTGAGTTTCCTAGATGCGAATGCAATCGCTTTTTCGGATTTATCTTCATAGACATGAGACAAAATAGCCCCGATTGCTTTTGCACTGGCATCCACCGTAAGTTTTACTGGTAATTCTGGATCAAAGTGAGCCAAAACTGGTTTTGAGGTTAAAATAGTGTTAATTTGTTTAATAGCTTTGTTACACTGATCCGCCCACACCCATTTGACATCCTTTTTCAATAATTCATACAATGGTTGCAGTATTTTAGCTGCTTTAGGTATAAATTTTAAGTAAAATGTAACCATACCAAGATAAGATTTCAGCATTGTCACATTATCAGGTTTGGGAGCTGATAAAATAGCCTTCACGTGTTTATCAGTGGTATGTAGACCATCTTTATCAATCTTATGACCCAAATATTCAATTGATTTTTGAGCAAATAAACATTTTTCTATTTTAACTCTAAGTCCACAATCTTGCAGATTTTTTAAAACTAAATTGAGTCTAATGTTATGTTCTTTCTGGTTGCGACCTGTTATATATATATATCGTCTAATAGTGCACCTACTCCCTCAATATTACAGAGTAAATTATCAATTACTCGCTGAAATTCAGCAGGAGCACTTTTGAGTTTTGATGCCAAAACATAACCTAGTATAAGATAATAATCCTATGTGAGTATTTATAGTAGTCAAGTGTCTTGACTTTTCAGAGAGTAATAATTGCTGGTATGCATCCTTTAGGTCTATTTTAGAAAATAGTTTAGCATTACTAAATTTAGAATAAATATGGTCTATTCTTGGTAATGGGTACTCGGTACCTTCTAATACTGGGTTTAAGGTTAATCTAAAATCTCCACAAATGCGGACTGAACCGTCAGGTTTTAGAACAGGCACTATGGGAGTAGCCCATTCACTGTAATCTAATTTCTTTAGTACACCTAAGCTAATTAGTCTATATAGTTCCCTTTCAACAGGTTCTTTCAAAGCTAAAGGTAAAGTACGAGATTTGAAAAATTTTGGACCTGACCCTTCTTTAACTCTTAGTTCCACTTTATATTTATTGAAAGTTCCTAGACTTCCACTAAAAACATCTGGGTACTTATTTAAAATTTTCTCAACCTCATTTGGCAAATTTATAGATTTGGTTGGTAACCTGGTTAATTATTACAACTTTGCTGACCAATAGGCATAATATCCTTATCTTGAAAATCCAGATGTAAACCTTTTTCGTTTAATAACCTTAACTCCTTCAGACCATCTCTCTCTAGTAAAGGCGGACCACCTTTCAATATCACATAAAAATATAATTTTTTTTCAGGCTCTTTAAGATTGAGCCTACTTGATAAAGATATTTTGCCTATTGGTTCAATGACATGACCAACATTATCAATTAATTTAACTTCATTTTCAATTAACAATGTTTTAGAAAAATACTTCTCAAAACAAGCCTCAGACATAACATTATATAAAGAACCCGTATCAATTTCAACCTGGAGAGGTACATCATTTAAAATTAACTTTAATTTTATGGGCTGAACTTTTTTAAACATATTTAAAGACATGTTATCACTTAAATCATCCTTTGTACCCATATTTAAAAAAATATCACTCAAATTTACAATAACCTGCTCCTCTCTAGAATCCTTAGGCCTATATCCTAACCTATCAGAACAGTCACTAATGTCAGAATTTGTACCCTGGTCTATTTCAGTCTTATTACATAGGCCTATATCAGAGCCCACTAAAGAATACCGTTGCGAGGTGGCCAATAGGATGGGCGCGCAGCGTTGCCATATCTACTAGCCTCGAACACTCCTGGTATTTACCGCTCGAGGCTTGATCGCACAGTTTAAATAATTATAAATGTGTTGAGTCAGCCGCAGTCAGTTAGAAGCGCGGGAAGAACGTGACAACGTAGCACTACGGCGATTGGAGCGTTCAAGGTCTCGATGTACACAAGCCCGTCCCTCAACGGTATTCTTTAGTGGGCTCTGATATAAGTATTTATTTTTTGATTTAGGCTTATAAATTACTGTTTTGAAATTTTCTATTACAAATAGGGGCCAAATGTCCCTTTTTTCCACAGTTGTGGCATGTCTTATTTTTGAAGTAGCACTTTTCACTAGTATGATTTATTCTTCCACAATGTTCACATTTAATTTTAGAACTTGGATTATATTTATTAATTTGAACATACCTCTTGTTATTGCTAGGCCTACCCTTAACATGATGTAAGTCTGCTGGTTCTGTTTTAATGTTGAATTTTGCCATTCTTCCATTTAGGTTAGGCTGGTCTTGATCCTTAATCGTAGACTCTCTAGATGCAGCCAAGTTGACCATCGTGTCGAATGTAGTCTCTTTTCTCGTTGCTTCTTCTTCTTGAAGTCTCTCTTGTACTCGTCTTGAAGCCAAAGCAATGATGAAAATATCTCTAAGTACTATATCTAGTTCAATCGCAAAACTGCAGCTCGCAGCCAACCTTCCTAACCTTGCAGCAAACTCTCGTACAGTTTCTCCATTTTCTTGCACAGATTGATAAAATGTTTTCCTTGACACAAAAAATGATTTTACTGGTGAAAAATAATTTTGCAGAACTTTAATTAGGTCGACATATTTTTCTGTGTCAGGATCTTTAGGTACACACAAACTGAACAGAAGTTGATACGTTACATCAGCTAGTGAAGTAATTAATACAGCTTTTTTCTTTGTATCGTCCGTGATATCATTAGCTATTAAATAGTTAGCTAACTTAGTTTTAAAAACAAAAAAGTCAGTGTTAGAATGATCAAAATGTAAGAATCCAATTTGAGACATCGTGGTTTCACTTTAGACTTAACCTCGCTAATTGTCCAATTTTCCTCGTTGCCACTGTTGGGTTTTTAACCAATAACAACACACAATCTGGTGTAGGTGTTTATTGGAGACCACATAATATATTATAAAATGATAATTTCTGATACAACTTGTGTTTGATATTGTAAAAGTACTTACGTTGTTTTGAAGCGTAGGCTAATTTACGGCGGTTACCTGACGTCAGGAAGTTTCTCTTCGTTAAATTATTGCGTTGATTGAAGTACGTAATTATTAAAATTATCGATATTGTTTGACAAACTAGGTCCATGAAAAGTAACACTTGCGTTCACTTGTAGGGTTGATAGAAGAGAGAGCTTTTCATCTTGCATCTTGCAAAACAAAAATCATCGTTATCTTTGTAGCAACTGCCTACTTGATATCGAAGCTCAATCGAGATATCAACTGAGAGATTGCGATTCAGATTTAGATTTATATTGATCGTTGACATACCGCCCACCTAAAACGGTTGTTTTAATTCCTAGCTAAGGCAGGAGTGACATATAAGATCAGGATGACCTCATATGGCACAGAACAAAGAATGTGGTCCTAGGCCCCGTAGCCTTGGACAACGAACTTGCAGCATACCATGCCGAGCAGCTGACAGGTACGAATTGACGCAGTAGCTATTCCCTAAAGGGTAGAAACTGGAATATGTAGAATTTAACTGAATTATGTAGAATTTAACTGAATTATGTAGAAGTTAACTGAATTATGCATACTGGTTATGTTACAATAATAAATAATAAGGAGACAATCCTGTCTAAACAAAAATATACCGTTGTGGTTAAAGAAAAAATCAACTAAAAGTACTCTTGAGGTAAGGCATCCGACTTAATATGGTCTGAACGTTATTAATCTTGTAAAATAGGACACAGTTTTACAACTGGTCTAGTAAGTAGTCCCTGTTGGGTACGAACTTGAGCGACACGTACAGTTTTATCCTCCCCGGTTGTTACTGCTTCTATTTTGCCGAGAGGCCAAGTAAGATAAGGTAGATTGGGTTCCTTTAACAGAACTATGTCCCCGACCTGACAATTTGGGGTGGATCTAAGCCATTTAGTTCTTTGCTGTAAAGTATTTAGGTACTCACAGCTCCATTGATGCCAGAAACTGCTGATGATTTGTTGTGTTAGACGCCAACGAGAAGATAATGGCAGTGTATATTCTGTATAGTCAATACCAGGATATGAGTTGAGTGGAGTTCCAACTAAGAAATGTCCAGGAGTCAAGACATTAATCTCCTCAGGAGATGTAGAGAGTGGACACAGTGGTCGAGAATTAAGTACGGCTTCGACTGAACACAAAACAGTAGAAAACTCTTCAAAGGTGAGGATTTGCTGACCTAATGCTCGAGTTAGATGATATTTAGTTGACTTAATACCTGCTTCCCAAATACCACCAAAGTGTGGTGCGGATGGAGGATTAAGATGCCATTGGGTACCCCGTTGAGAAAGTTTGTCGGTAATTTGATTACTGGCAGATGGAGTTTGTAAAAGTTCGTGGAGCGAGTTGAGATGTCTTTTAGCACCAAAAAAGTTAGTGCCACAGTCGCTGAAGATATGCGAGCAGCTTCCTCGTCTGGATATAAATCTAGTATATGCTGCAAGAAAAGCATCGGTAGACAATGCTGATACTAATTCGATATGTACTGCCTTGGTAGTGAAACAGACAAATAGACAGATATAAACTTTGAGGTGCTGAGGCTTGCGTCTATGATCCGATTTGATTGTATATGGACCTCCAAAATCAACTCCAGAATTCAAAAAAGGTCTTGATATGGTTACTCTTGATCGAGGTAATGTTGCCATTTGAGGCTGATAAACCGTTGGGTTGAAGCGAATGCAACGCACACAACGATGGAGACGTTTTCTAATTGCTTGACGTGCAGACAAAATCCAAAATTGCCTGGAAAGTATCGCTTGCAGAGCACGAGGACCAATATGTAGGTTATCAATGTGAAAGTGATCAATAAGTAAATCAGTGAAGTGATGAGTCTTAGGTAATAATATTGGATGTTTTGAAGCATATGCAATGTCGGCATTAGTGAGGCGACCGCCCACCCTAATTATACCATGGGTGTCCATGAAAGGATTCAATTGTTGGAATGTAGAAGCATTCTTTGAACTTGTGAGTTGCCCTTTTAACGTTACAAAGCATTCTTGTTGCACTATTTTACAGCAGAAATGTAGTCCACTTTCTAGTTCAGTGGCCTGTAATGCTAGTTTTGAAGATTGATGTGGGTTTCGACAATTGTTAACAAAACGAAGACACCAAGCGACTACTCGCAATAGTCTGAGGTAATTTGAAAATATTTTAAAATCTATTACGGCTGCTTCAATTTGAGCAACAGCGGAGCACACCACAGTTATATGACGTTGTTCAAGTTGGCTCTCTGAAGTAGAGTCAGAAATATTTTGAAGAGGCCAGTTAGACTGTGTTTGAACTAACCATTCTGGACCTGTCCACCATAGTGGATGATGAAGTAATTGAGAAGGAAGTATTCCACGCGAAGCACAGTCAGCGGGATTTGAGCATCCTGGAGTATGTTGCCACCAGGAAATATCAGTGAGTCGACTAATATCTGCAACTCTGTTACCTACGAAGGTCTTCAGCAAATGTGACGACGTGTGAAGCCAGCTGAGTGTTACAGCAGAGTCGGTCCAAGCATAGATAGGCAATTTATCAACTGGGCTGCGAAGTAGTTGTTGCTGAGCAAAGTTTAATAATTTGGCGAGTAGGTGAGCTGCACATAGCTCAAGACGTGGAACTGACAATTTTTTGGTAGGAGCCACCTTAGATTTTGCTAGTAGTAAATGACAAGTTGTAGGGTTTTGGTCAATTTCCACCCTCAGATAAATAACTGCTGCGAATCCTCTCTCTGACGCATCACAGAACCCATGTAATTGCAGACTTGGTTTTGGGCCAAATACATAACGAGGTATTGAAACTTGTTCAATTAAAGGCAGTTCTTGAAAAAAGGTATAGCACCGAGACTCTAATGTGGGAGGAATGGGTTCATCCCATTTCAACCCTAGGGTCCACAAATCTTGAATTAGAGCCTTGGCCCATAATACCAACGGAGATAACCAACCCATAGGATCAAAAATTCGAGCAATAAGAGATAGTATGCCACGTTTAGTAGATACAAATGTTTGATTGTTTACATGATAAGTAAAGGTGTCTTGGGCAGATTGCCATTGGACTCCCAGAATTTTAAGAGTTTGTTGATCATCTTCCAAGCGAAATGGTGTCTCACAAAAGTCTTGATTGACGTTTATTAAAGCAGAAGGATCATTACTGGCCCACTTACGAAGTTCGAAGCCGCCAGCTTTTAATAGAGATGTAAGTTGTTGTTGAAGTAGGATAGCCTTCTCGACTGAAGTTGTACCCGTCACGATGTCATCCACATAAGTGTCGGTGGAAAGAGATTGTGCAGCAAGAGGAAACTGATGACCTTCATCTTTAGCTAATTGTTGTAGAGTTCGAATTGCTTGATAAGGAGAGCAAGTCATGCCATAAGTGACCGTTTTTAATTTATATAATTGAACAGGTAATTCGGGAGAATCACGCCAGAGTATTTGTTGATACAATTGATGTTCATCATCAACTAAAATTTGACGGAACATTTTACAAATGTCCGCTGTAATAACTACTTTATGAAAGCGAAATTGAAATATTATTTCAGTGATATTGCGTTGCAGCTTAGGGCCTGAGTACAAAATATCATTTAGAGAAACACCATTAGACGTCTTGGCCGAGGCATCAAACACCACACGTAGCTTTGTGGTAGAACTACTTTCTTTGAAAACAGCATGGTGTGGTATGACATAATGTAAATCTTGTTGGGGATTTGTTCGTTGCATGTGACCAAGTTCTTCATACTCGTGAATAAAATTTTATAAGCGTTTTTTAATTCTGGATCCCGCTGCAATTTTCGTTCTAAATGTTTAAAGCGAGTAAAGGCCAAATTAAAAGGTTCACCAAGCAATTTAGGATTGTCCTTAAACGGTAAAGAAGTAATATATCTACCTGAAGAGGTACGCTGATGAGTAGCTGCGTAGAAGTTTTCACACTGTTGTTCTGCTGGACTTATTTGGCTAGTAGTAGGAGGTTCTTCAGTCTCCCAAAATTTTGTTAAGACATGTTCTAGTGATGTTTCCACACGAGACAGACAAGTAGTAATAGACTTAGTGTTTACCATATGAGTAGTGGAACCTAACAGTACCCAACCAAATATACTATCAAAAGCAGTAGGATAACCATCTGGTGTATTCTGTCGTTTACCAGTAAAAATGTCTTCATATAAATCACAACCAAGCAGAATATCAATTGCACCAGGAGAGTGATAGTCAGGATCGGCTAAGTTGAAGTTGTTGAAATATTGTTTGACTTGATCGTCCAAATACCCATTAGGAAGTGAATGCGTTATTTCAGATAGAATTATAGCTTGAAAGGATAAAGTTTGTTGACTCTGGAAACATGGTTTAACAAAGCAGTTAACAATACCCTTGTTTGAATTGATTGGAGTAGTACCCAAGCCAAAGATAGGGACCTGGATACGGTTTCGAGGTAGTGCTAGGCGCTTTACACATCGCTCTGTTATGAATGAAGCCTGTGAACCAGGATCGATTAAGCCACGCACGGTATGAAACGTACCATGAGTGGTTTGGATACAAAGCTGTACGGTACCAAGCAGTGTAGATGTAATCACAGTAGCTGAGGCAGAGACTATACTGGAACCTTCAGGTTGTTGTTCTGGTGTTGCTGCATTTGATCTTGTTTGAGAATTATACGAGTCTAAGTGAAGATAAGTATGATGAGGTTTCCCACATTTATGGCAGCGATTCTTTGAAGTGCATTCAGGTGCCTTATGCTGAAAACTAAGACAATTTAGGCATGCAGCTTTTGATTTTATCCAATTGAATTTATCATTGGAGGTTAACTTTATAAAGTTTTCACAAACATATATGCGATGATCCTTTTGACAGTAAGAACACAATTTAGAAGATCGGCTAACAACAAATGCACGAGGGGCCGAGTTGAATCTAGCCGATTTGTTTTCTTTAGATAATTTTGAATTACTATAGGCCTTCCAAACAGGTGTTTTAATTGAAGCTTGAGACTGAAATGGCATTTTATAATTGCTAATATTCTGGCTCGCTGAAGCCTCCAATGATTTGCAATGGTCTTGTAAAAATGTCAGGACATTTGCAAATGTTGGAAATTTTGATTGGTCTAATTGTCTTTCAAAAAGTTGTCTTGTATGTGGATCTAACCTTTGCAAAGTCATATGAGACATGATAAAGTCACTGAGATCTACCGGAAGTTCAATATTTTTAATAGCGCCGAGCCCTTCTGTTAAAGAATCAAGGAACTGTCACAGTTTAAATGCTGATTCAGTTTGTAATGGTTTAAGTTGCAATATTTGATCTAAATATTGCCCAGCAATAAGACGAGGATTGTTATACCGATCAAAAAGTGTTTGCCATATTATTGAATAATTTGAAGACACAATTGGTAAAGATTTAACAAGTTGCAGTGCTTCATTAGTACATGATGAGATAAGATATTGAAATTTTTCAATATCAGAAATCGTTGGATGTTCATGTATTAAATTAGTGAACATATCTTTGAAATTAGGCCAGTCTTTGATTTGGCCTGAAAAGGAAGGTAAATTTAGTTTTGGTAAATTAACTCGAGGTAGGCCTATTGAAGGCGAACCAACAGGTTGGTTTATTGAACTTTGCTCAGTTGGAGCACAAGGAAATAAACTCTCTTGAGCCGCTTTGACTACATAATACTTGTCGTCAACCTCAGCGACTAATGTTTCGTCTGCACTAAAATCTTGCCCGGTCTGAATCTTTAATTCAATTACTTTTGAATGAAATGACAAAAAATGATTGTATGATTCTTCTAATTGTAGACACCTTGCCTTAAATTGCAATATATCAGGTGAACTGATCACCATATTTATACTAAGATTGTATATAGTTTCTATACGTTTTAAATATAATTGGCGAGAACTTATGACTAATTGAAGATCTTGATTTAACTTAGTCTCCATGTTTTTTTAAAATATATTTATACAGAACTGAGAGTAGGTGGCAATTTTTGAAAATTTGCTTAGTAGTAGAATAATAAAAAACCAAGTGCTAGCCTAATAGCAGTAAAATAGTTTATAAATTAGCCAAACTATTATTTTGATTGTAACAATATTATTGAGACACAATTAATTCAATCACAAATACAATAATTACAAGGTATGCATAATTCAGTATAAGTAGGCTTAATATTTAAAAACATGAACATAAAGTTATAGGTTAGACATAAGACACAATAGTTTTCAATCACAAATAAAATTACAAAGTATGCATAATTCAGTATAAAGTAGGCTTGCCATTTAAAAACATGAACATAAAGTTATAGGTTAGATATGACACAATAGTTTTCAATAGTTAATGATTAGGCCTATTTGCAAAATGCAAATTAAATACGTTGATCAGACCTGTTTGATAAACGAAGTTGAACCTGTTTGCAGGTTTTAGAATGAAATTAACGATTGAATGTGTAGGCCTATTTGAGGCTATGATTGAAATAGGTTATAAAAGATTTGAACAAAGTTAAGCCTATTTGTAGGTAACTTGGAAGCTAGACCTAGTTTCCACTAAAAATGTTTTATTGAAATTGAAATAGTAGACTGTATATTGTAGTTTGTTGAAAGCTTGCAATTCAATCCGGCTTACGATGGGACCATGTTTGATATTGTAAAAGTACTTACGTTGTTTTGAAGCGTAGGCTAATTTACGGCGGTTACCTGACGTCAGGAAGTTTCTCTTCGTTAAATTATTGCGTTGATTGAAGTACGTAATTATTAAAATTATCGATATTGTTTGACAAACTAGGTCCATGAAAAGTAACACTTGCGTTCACTTGTAGGGTTGATAGAAGAGAGAGCTTTTCATCTTGCATCTTGCAAAACAAAAATCATCGTTATCTTTGTAGCAACTGCCTACTTGATATCGAAGCTCAATCGAGATATCAACTGAGAGATTGCGATTCAGATTTAGATTTATATTGATCGTTGAAAACTTGTATCTTAAACTTAAATTACAATTGTACCGCACATAGGCAGATCTAACCTTACTTGACATAGTCATAGGCAGGATGTTCATATCGAACTGTCTTTTACATTATATGCTGCACCGGATATCAGTGCTGTCTAGAGCAGAGGTTCTCAAAGTCCAGGCCACCACGGACCCCCACCTGAAAACTTGCCAACTTTGCGGACCCCCCCCCCCCCC
>JAGFPH010001190.1:295037-305045 GCA_018207615.1 Philaenus spumarius
TTTCTCAGGATGTCCTTACTTTACGACAAAACAAGTCTACTCCTCGATGGGTTAAGCACTTGGTTTCAACTAAAATCCCACTATTTCTCAGGATGTCCTTACTCTACGACAAAACAAGTCTACTTCTCAACAGGTTAATCACTTAGTTTTAACTAAAACCCCACTATTTCCCGGGATGTCCTTACTCTACGACAAAACAAGTCTACTTCTCAGCAGGTTAAGCACTTGGTTTCAACTAAAACCCCACTGTTTCCCGGGATGTCCTTACTCTACGACAAAACAAGTCTACTCCTCAACAGTTTAAGCACTTAGTTTCAACTAAAACCCCACTATTTCCCGGGATGTCCTTACTCTACGACAAAACAAGTCTACTTCTCAGCAGGTTAAGCACTTGGTTTCAACTAAAATCCCACTATTTCTCAGGATGTCCTTACTCTATGACAAAACAAGTCTACTCCTCAACGGGTTAAGCACTTGGTTTCAACTAAAACCCCACTATTTCATTCCTAAAGAAATTTTTTTCAAATCTCAGTTACCCAAAAAGCATATTTTGGAGTGTGGGGTAGTTTTTGAAGAATTTTCAAATGAAAGCGAAGCTTCGAGAGTTATATTGTATTAAAGGTCTCTTAAAAGTAAACATTTTGGGGGAAAATTGACTTACCTGGTACCATTTCTTGATGGCAGCTTTAAACTTGCACATTTATATTTACTACTATTACAGAATACTATTTCATGTACAGAATTCAAAATTTTACAAATCATTGTTAATGATATACTCTTCTAACAAAATTTATAATTTTGGCACTTTTCACGATTTTTCAAATATAAAAAAAATGTTGAATTTTGAAAAAGTTTTTATCTAAAGAAAAGGAAAAATTTTAGGATATATGAGTTAGAAGGAGAGTAAATTAAGTTTTAAAATTGCCCCAAAATTAAAACATCACTTTCACTAGTATCCTTTTTTTTTAAGTGTGGCTATAGGTTACCCTCATTAGGGATAGTGAAATGTTAATGAGAAGTCTGAAACTAACAAAAATAATCTTTAAATTATCTATTGTCGTTTAGTTTTCTTTTTTGAATTGTCCTTTTGTTTATTTTAAACTTGTTTAATTAATTCAGAGTTTATTTTATTTACAGCGTGTCTACCTATCCAGAAAAGTTAGATTTTGTTGTCTAAGGTCACAGTTTTTTCTGTCTGAATTTGAATTTCCCGCGCAACACAGTTTGTAGTGTATAGTACGAATCGCCCGTGTAAAACACGTGGCAATTCTGATTCAAAGTTCGCATCTATTTAAATATTTGGTTCAATTCATCTAGTTCATTTGATTGATACGTGTAATAAATAGTGGAGATTCTGCTAATCACAACAAACCAGTTTTTAAACTGTTACTTTGCAAAGAAGCTTTTCTAGTACCTGAAAGGGGAAAACAGATATTTTGAAACATGGGTCATGATTATTTGTTCAGTTTTGCGAATGGTTCTAGTTCATATTTATTTATTTAATTGTGTGGTTTCTGTGTTATAAAACAAATAATTTCTTATTAAATATTTAGCCAGTATGATTCAAAGATTGTATTTTTATATCTGTACATTTTCGTAAGACGTAAATCATATACATTTCGATTTGCTTGAAAATGAGGTCACCAAATTTCTATTTAAGGTCTTCTACTAAAGTCCCCAAAAATCAAGAAATAAAATTTTTATGGTCCGGTAGACACCCTGATAAAGTTTATGTTGCTTAGATTATCGATTTATTGTGGATTTTTACTTTTTTAACTCCTGTGTCATGTTATTAGAAGTATATAAAATTTTGATTTGATCTTAATTTGCAGGTACTCTCATACCAAAAACATGTGTTGAAGCATTGAGAGATGCCCTCGCATCTGATGCTGAGAAAACCAATGCGGAGACATTTTAATGATATGGCCACCTTCAACTATCGGACCAATCATATATGTCTAATCGTGTTGTATTATGCTCCTATAACAGTGCGAAACATATATTAATAAAATCCCACTGTTTTTCTTTCTATTTAGTTGAATGTGAATATCGGAAATGAAGGTAAAGAACATGGTCTGTATGAACATACCATTTTAAATTAGTTATTTAATGTTTTGCTTAGAAATTGTTTGAGTGTAATCATGTGTCTGAACATTATCAATAATGTTAAAAAAGTGTGAAATCCTAACGGTTGTCTGTTCTTTGCGCTCTGAACTCTAGTTCCATTGAACCTTTGAAACATTTCTTACAAAAAAGAACTGTCGAGTGAAACAGTGTTTTATGATCATGTTCATTATTTTTAGGAATCTTAATTTATTCTTATTATTTGTGATTTAGTTATATTTAAATGTTACTTCTTCAACTCATTTCGTTCACTGAAACATTATGGTGACCTATGTTTGTAGATTGTTTTAAAAATTCATTATTTATTATTATGTTTGTTGAAAGATTTTATTACAACCGGATTATCTGTGAGCTCATTAGCGTCCAAGTGTTCTTGTTTTCAGTTACCTCTAGTTACACTTTGTACTCATTTTCAGTTATTTACTAGAAAACAATATATTACAAATTTTTTTTTAGTTCTGTGAATTTATTGCAAAGCTGTCTTAAAGTTGAACCTCATGCTGGTATAAAGGATGTCGTTGTTGCTTTAAAAAGCGGTATTGGCCAGTTTCGCCAAATTATTTTAAGACAGCGGCCAACTCAAGCATAAACTTAGGCATAAACAAAATCGGAAAAATGTTGGTCTTTTTTCTTATAAAACATTAAACTTGTTACCGAATGACCTTGTCATACAACGTGGATCCAAATTATTGTTTAAAATTGTGTGTATTATATCCGACAATAACAATAGATGTTACATTGGTAAATGATGCCGGAGTTTCGGATCCAGAGTACCAAGTTGGCCAATTTTGGTAAGCAGAACTGGCGCTATGGAATGAACCAAAAGCCGAGATTAATTTAATAATCTTTCAGCTGCATTTAGAATGTTACTAAAAGTATTACTAATGGAAATATTTTAAGGTTTTACTTATTTTCATTTGTTACTTAGACATTTACCTGTAGTTCTTAATTTATCTAACAAAAATGTAAATATACATGGCATATCTTGTATTATTGATCATGAATAATTATGACTAACTAGACGCTAATGGGTTCAGTTATCCTAATAATTTGACTGAAATAATCTGAGTTTTAAAGGTACATTCTAATAGTAATCTGACTTTATAGAGTTAATAATAATCATTGTTTACAAAGTGGAAAGCGGGGGCGGGGAACATGTTTACTTTGAAAACGTCATTTATTTGAAAAAATACAATTTATAATCAACCGTTTATCTTCTTGCTGTAAAAAGTCCTTATTTTCTCATAGGATTTTTTTAAAGACGATTTCATTTTTAAATATATTACATATCATTAAGTTTTACAGGTATTTCTTTTGCGTATTTTACCATAGAACTCCTAAACTGCCACAGCACTTTTGATGATACAAGTTACCCTTTGTGATGAAAAAGTTTACTTGCTGTACCCCGAAACTTAAATTTCATTTTTCATGGAGATTGTTTATATTTGTCATAACTTCATAATTATAATATAATACAATACATACAATAGTACTTATTAATTAATACTTAATATAATTCATACTAATAGTCAATGCAACCTAAAAATCAAAGTCTTTTTATTAATAAAAAAAATTTCAAACTTGCATAAATTTGATCCACGGTTTCTAAGTCGATCGATAAACACTAAAATTCCAAATCTTTTTCCTTTCTTATTTACAACAATATAAGGTGATGATGATACATGTCTAATAACCTTTGTGACAACAACTAAGCCTCTACACAACACTTAAAAACAGTCACCAACAGCAACCCAGCAAAGCCAGGTTGGTTGTTTCTTCCTTGAAAATTAAATGCAACAGAGAAATGTTTTTACTCAGTTAAGGAGTCCGAGACACTCCTTCTGTTGTAGATTCTTCTGTACTTTTTTGGTTTTGTTCATTTGTTATTGATGTAAGTTGTTGACAATTCCTTCACTGCATTGGCAATACCTAACTCTGTAATAATCTAGAAAAAACTGGGCAAAAAAAAAAAACAGGAGGTAATTTTTTCTAAATTCAATTTTAATGGTAGATTCTTGCCAACAACAGCAATTCCATGATGTAATCACATTTGAAATAATCTGTTGGAAAGTTAAATGAAAATTATGACAAAATAAGGTTCTATAGCAAGAAGAAAGTGGTTTTTCATCTCAAACTGTTTAAATACAGTTCAAAATATAATGTTCTCTGATTATTTGTTTTGTTAGGCGTGAAAGAAACTAAAACAGTATTCATTGGTCAAATATATAATGGAATAGATTCAAAACCATGATTCCTTAAACGGAAGTAATAGTGGTACAGTAACTCCAAATATACTGCTGTATATACCACCATTCTAAAGTATACTTTTCCAGATTTTTTTTGTAACAATTTGTCTAAAATCTTTTTAGAAATATTAAGCACACCTTTTTCGGTAAACTTTTATTTTGAAATGACGCTTAATGATTGTTTTAACTATTCGCTTAAATGATCCATTACTCTAACTCACTTCGAGTAAAAATGTTCAAAGATTTGGACAAATGTTTTGACTTAATAACGATAGGATGGTTTAATACGCTATTATTAATAAAAACTACTAGTGTTTCTTAAAGGCTGCGTGTTACTAAATTGCATTTAGCGTTTGCAAACCGAGTAAGTATTCACCTTCTAAATGGTTTTTTTTTACAAGATTAATACAGTAACTTTCACCTTTAACTTAATTTTATTTGACTCATTTGATGAAACGTCAAATGATTAAATTCAGAATCAGTCTTCGTTTAGTCTCAAAATTAGAGGTTTATATAGAACTATGGTTTAATGTAGTATTTTGTTTATATTCCTTGGGTATAATATTATATTTGATCACTGAATACATAAACAAACATAACCTGAAGGCGTATAGTATACAATGCTTAACAATAACATAATTGGAACATAATACATTCACTAGAGTTGGATGTCACTTCAGTAATAATTACATTATTTACTTGCTACCAACACAGAAAATAGGTTAATAAAATCATAATAAAAGTTCATGGACCGTACTTCAGTATTGCCTTTCAGAGTATAACTATGATTTTTTTAAAGAAATTATAAAACTTGAAAAAATTCATGAAGTTATTACAGAAGAACCTCGTTTATCTGGAAAAAAGGGGGGCGGCTTCCGAATAATAATTTTTTTTGGTTAACCAATGCTACCTTATATAATTTGGATTCCGGGTAGAATTAAACTACCGTACAAAGAAATAAAAGTTGGAACAAACTGTTTATGAAACCACAATTCAAAAAGTTCTGATAACATCCATGCACTCTTTTGTGCCTTGTGGTAAACTGGTAGGGCGTTTGGTGCAATGTTTTTTTAAAGCTCTTGGCTTATGAGATTTTCCGATGCACATTAGTGGGAGCCTAAACAAACCCGATGCGTTTGCTGCTGTAAGGACTGTAATTCTTTCCTTTTGCATTTTGTGTCCCGGTGCTGAAATCTCACTAACATACGCCAAAGACTTTTTTAGTAGCATCTTAAAATTTAACCCAGTTTCGTCAGCATTAAATAACTGATCCATTGTGTACCCTTCTACCATCTCTTCGGATTCCGTTTTAAAGACGTTGACAGGGTCCTGATCGGCAGACTTTTTCTCCCCACATAAACTAAGCTGATGAATACCATAACGATTTTTAAACCTGTCAAGCCATCCTTTGCTTGCCAAAAAGTTTTCACCTTCTCCTAGCGTTATAGCTAGCATTCTGGCTTTTTCCTGGAGTACAGGGCCAGAAATAGGCACACCCTTTTCTCTCTGCTGTGTAAACCACCAGAATAATGCTTCATTCACTTTTTCAAAGTCAGACGTTTTCATTATTTTACGGTTGGGAATTTTTGAAGAATGTTTCAAAAGTTTGTCTTTGTTTTTTATCAAATCCCCAACTATCGAAACTCCCACATTAAAGTTTGCTGCAATACACCGTAATAATGCACCACTCTCTACTTGTCTTATAGCTTCTAGCTAGTCCTTTATTTCAATAACATTCCGTTTCCTTTTCTCAGACATTGCAGACTAAAAATTTCAGTACTGTACATACAACAACAGCTTATACGCTTTTGAAATTGTCAGTGAAAAATTCTAAAAAAATTTATTTACGAGGCTTGTCCAGAAAGTAAGTACCGTTTTGGGAAAAAACATACAGAAAATGTTTTTGTTCAACAAAATTTATTTCTACAAAAAAGAGGTTATATTAAACTATTTTTCTACATAGTTTCCAAAATAGTTTAAACATTTGTCGTAGCGAGCAGCCAACTTTTCTATACCCTCTTCATAGAAAGATACCGCCATTGACGAGAGCCATTGCCAAACACGGTCTTCAGCGTCGTCAAAGCGGCGTCCTCCGAAATCCCGCTTCAAGTGCCAAAACAAGTGGAAATCAGAAGGTGCCAGATCAGGGCTAAAGGTGGATGATCAAATTGCTCCCAACCCAATTCTTGAATAAGGTTTTGAGTGGCACGAGCAGAATGGGGACGTGCGTTGTCATGGATCAACACAATGCCTTCACTAAGCATTCCACGTCTTCTGTTCTGAATCGCACGCCGTTCCGCATTGATTGTTTCCCCTCTGGGTAGAAAATCAACAAGCAGAATGCCATTTCTGTCCCAGAACACAGTGCACATGATTTTTCTTGTCAACAAAGTTGTTTTGAACTTTTGTTTTTTGGGGGGATCGTGAGTGTCTCCACTCCATTGACTGTTGTTTGGACTCTAGAGTGACATGAAAAACCCAAGTTTCATCACCTGTAACAATCTTGTTTAAGAATTCGTCTCCTTCATCACTGTAACGGGTGAGAAAAGTCAATGCACTGCCAAGTCGCTTCTTTTTGTATTCATCCGTAAGCATTTTCGGAATTAACACAACTTGCAATAATTCAAGCGATTAACCACAATCTCATGCAAAAGAGATTTTTTAATTTGTGGGAATTCATCAGAAAGCATTCTTATGGTGAAACGTCTGTTTCCACAAATTTTCTCATTAACTTTTTCAACCAATTCATCTCTCACAACCGATGGCCGCCCGCTGCGAGCCTCGTCATGAACATTAATTCACCCATCATTGAATTGCCGAACCCATTTTCTTACCATTCCATCACAGATAACTTTTTCTCCATAAACTGTAAGTTGGTGATGAATTTCAGCAGGCTTCATGTTCCTTGCGTTCAAAAATCGTATTACAGAACGCACTTAACAGTCCGCGGGATCAGAAATTATTTTGAACATTTTGAGTGCACACTAACTAAAGTAAACACAACAAAATTTTGCCGTAATTGCGTCAGCTGTTCAACAATGAACCCAGGAGACTAGAGCGCATGCGCGGAACATCATCGCTAGCGCTGTGCCGGCGGTAGAACGAAACAGTACTTACTTTCTGGACAAGCCTCGTACACACTAATTTACACTTTAAAACACTCTATCTACATTAGGTCTAACATGAAAACACTAACAATAAATTGCTAATAAGACACTAAATAAAAGTTAATTTTCAAAACTCAAAACAACACTGCCGCGAAACGCATCAAACTAAAGCTGTAAAGACATTGATTTTGAGCGGGAATGTAGAATATTATGGGGTTTGGCATTGGACGGGAGGGGGAGGGTAGACAGACAGGCTAACAGACAGTGAATGGTGAAAGTGGCACGGCGTGTGACTCACCCTAGTAACAATGCCTCCATCCTGTACTATGTGACTTTTCTCATACTAGTGTTAATTGATTTAGAGTTGTTTTTTATTTATTTTTTTTACACGAAAATCGTTGCGGTTAACCTGAGTTCCGGTTGAGTAAACCCCAGATAAACGGGTTCTACTGTATGTGTATTAATGTTATAATGTACTGGATTAGTTATGTATTTAATTAAAATTGATTTTTGATTGTTATTATTACTTGTGTATGTTCCGTATTAGTTCTTAAATAAAGCTTTTATTTGAATAAAATATATTAAAACATAATCAAAAAATGAGTAGAAGTATCGATCATTTGCAAAATTGTATTATTTCTTTAAAGTAATTTTGTTCTTTTTTGTAAAGCCAAAGGCACAGAAGAAAGACAACCACAAGTTAGCTAACGATTAGTCTCTGCCAGTCCACAAGAGATCCGACCGTTGGATAAAAGTTAGATTTAATAGCTCTCAGAACAGTGGTGTCAAACGGTCAATGATAGTTGAAAACATCTTGCACATTTAAATCATCGACCATTTTAAACTGTGTTACAAATTTATTTGTACACCTTTTGGATGTTTCTTGACTTAGTACAAAAATGTTCCATATGAAAACATTTTTTCAACAAGTCGCATTCGTTTTGACAAAACCACATGGGCTATTAAACCTAAATATTTGCAACTTTTAATTTTATAATTCCTTTATCTCTGGTGGCCGGACTTTACTCGATAGTTGTAACTCAAAAACCATTAGTCTATAGTAAAATCAGTCTCGAGCATTGTACGATCAGAAGACTCCGTATTGAAAGATTTGTGATATTCTATATAATTATATTTTAGTTATCAAGTTAAACTGCATTTTCTATAGCAATTGTAAATATTACTTTATAATTTTCTAATATCACAAATATGTTTCATTATTTAATTTAATTTTATAAGTTAAATGGCTAGTTTTTTTCTCTAGAATGTATTTTCTGGAATACTGTTTTAGCCTGCTTTACTACCAGCGAGCCAAGCTCCTGTCGACCCGCCTGTAGTATAACCAGTTTTTCTGTTCCTATTTGTTTACTGTAGCAGTCGGTTACATGTGTAGTTTAACATGTTGTTAACTGGACTTAGTTTTCCGTTTATCTTAAGTTCACCTCCCCCTTTTCCAATAGTTTCTTCCATTGTAGTGCATATTTTCTTCATTTTTGTATTTAAATATGTGTAATAGAGGACAAAAGTTGAATAAATAAAGTCAAAATTCAAGAATTGTTTTAGGTTTTACTAAGCCGTCACTAAACCTGAATTCCTTTTTTCCTTTTCAGGGCGTCAGGATAAAATTGTAATTCTTCATACTGTTTCTACGTGTAAAATATTTATACATTATAACCCCTCTAATCCGTCACCTTTGGGACCGGTACGGTCGCAACGCAAAAAAGGTCGGATTATCAGAAAATTACCGCTGAAACAAACCGAACTCCATGACGGAATTTCCAATGACCAACGTTTTACTCCCGACATGTTGAAAAAACACTCAACTGTACGCACAATGTAAAACAAATACACTGTAAGGAATGCTGTCATAAAACCAACGAACAGTAAGCACTAAAAACTGCTCAGTACAGTACAAAAAACACTCAACTGTACACACAATGTAAAACAAATACACTGTAAGGAACGCTGTCATAAAACCAACGAACAGTAAGCACTAAAAACTGCACAGCACAGTACAAAAAACACTCAACTGTACGCACAATGTAAAACAAATACACTGTAAGGAATGCTGTCATAAAACCAACGAACAGTAAGCACTAAAAACTGCACAGTACAGTACAAAAAACACGCACAACAACAGAAACGATACAAGAGATGACTAAAGCGGACAAGCGATAACAGCAAGTAAACAACAATGGCGCGACGTGATGTAAGTCACCAATTTCGGCTCGAACACGGAGCAGCGGACCCGTCGAGGACGGACGAGTTTATAGTACAGAACTGCGGAGTATTAACCAACAATGTTTTTCAGAATCATGTTGAAATATGTATAATAAACCAACGTCTTCTATGAATTCAACAATAAAATTTTATATTTTTTGAAAGACTAAGTTTAATAACTCTAGCAGAGTAAGCAAAATCTATATTTAGTTTCTCCAAACAACTATTAAGTTACAACACACAGGTTCAAGGCAGTGCGGGCATACTGTAGGCCTATAGAGCTAATGACGTCTGCTCATGCTGTGGCTGTT
>JAGFPH010001190.1:305055-316805 GCA_018207615.1 Philaenus spumarius
CTTAGTGAGCCGTATTACAATCTAGGCAACTTCTGTTTATTTCAACTTCACAACAAACACTGGATCAAAAACTAGCACCCTACAATAGTTTTATAAATAGACTTAACTGACCCCATGATGATGCAAGATGATTACAACAAAAAGTACAAACAATCAAATACAATTGCCATGATCTATGACAGTCAAGTTGATTGTAAAACATAGAAATGAATTACCGAAAATACATCGCATATGAATTTGGAAACAAATTAAATCATACACTTACTTAAAAATGTACAGTAATCCCTCGCTATTCGCGGGGAATAGGTTCCGACAAATTGCCACGAATAACAAAACCGCGAATAGTGAAAACTAAATCTTTATAGGAAAAGGGGGCCTTATGTTCTTGACATATAGAAAATTTTAAAACATTATGTACTAATATCTATGATAATTTATTAATTACTAATTAATTTACCTTGTTTGTGAGGTGATACTGCCGAACAATCCTTAATGTTTATGAAAAGTAGTCTATTACTACTTCATATGACGCGTTTCGACTATCATTCAGTCATTTTCAAATATACATAAAACACACAATAAAACACTTAAACAACACAAAACGAGTTCACATTTAAAATATACGGGCGACGCGTATGATAGTCGAAACGCGTCATATGAAGTAGTAATAGACTACTTTTCATAAACATTAAGGATTGTTCGGCAGTATCACCTCACAAACAAGGTAAATTAATTAGTAATTAATTAATAACAATCCAGTTGGGCTATAAGCATAATAAAATGGATAATTTATTTATTTACATAAGATATAGGCAGTCGTTATACGCTGTCCGGCTTTACGCGGTAAAAAAGTCCTTGAAAGGTTTAGTATTTGAGCTGAGTTGTTAGGAGTGTAGAACAGTTGATAAGTTATTGGAGCATTGTTTGTCATCTCACTCTCCCCTCAAGGTCAGTGCTTTCATAATGGTACCTTTACTCATCCCTACTTGCTTGTTCATTGTCTAGGTTTGTCTATTTTTAGAACTTAGTCATGTCAATTTTTGTCAAGGCAAGGCATCAAACTATCGTTTGCTGTCAGTAGCGAAAATATTGGTTACGAGTGATAAAACGTAGTAAAAACTTCAAAATATTTTACTGTAATTTTAATTAACTCTTTAAAATTAATTTGACTTGCTGTACACTAAATTGATGTTTCCAACTATAAATCACAGTATGCCATTGACCTTCATTTGCACAAGTCCACTTGTATTCACGGCTCACACAGAGGTGTGTTGTAGGGAAATCTCATCTTGTATGTTTTGTTGTATTTGCAAGTGTTTCGCCAACGTGTTATTTATACAATGTTATTAAATTCGTACAATAATAATTACAGTGCTACACTATAATAATTTACGAATTTTGCATGTACTTTATTGCTATGTATGTAGTATTTTTTCTTTTTTTAGCGACCGTGAATAATCAAAACCGCGAATACCAAGTCCGCGAATGTCGAGGGATTACTGTAATGGCAAAAATAACGCTATAGTCATGTTCAAATGAACCAACAAACTCAGGGCGATTAGAAGAACTGAAAACTGTGGAGATAGATAATCAGAAATAACAGGCATCTATAAAATAATCCGTTACGAGTGCCCTAGCTATTAGGTCGGTCAAACGGGATGCACCTTCGGGAAAAAGTTAAAAAAACACCTTCCAAACAACTGAATGACACAAAATAGAGTTACTCAGACCATCATATCAGTAAGTAACACTCACACTTCCAAGGATTTTAATATAAACATGTACTTCTTACTTCTGTGTAAGGAAGGACCTCTTATGGAAACTTTGAAAAATATGAAATACAAACTCTTTTAAAGTATATGATCAACTGTCTTTTCAACCCAGCCTATAAATTCAATACTGTCATTAGTACAAAAAGAAAGAAATACACTCCTGTTAGGGGTAGAAATATAACCCAGTTCACCTGCCCAGGGTTCTAAAATTATGGATCACTATAAGGTTCAAGGATTATAATAATAGAAATCAACCAATTCATATACCTTGCAATTCTTATATTTTATAATCGAGTGGTTCAGTGGTAGAATGACACTATTTTAACAATTAGCAAACAACTACGATACCTAACTGACTTTACATTTAATAACAACATCTACTGACTTTACATTTAAATAACAACGCTAACTGACTTTACATTTAAATATCAACACTACTGATTCTATCTATAATTACTATTAATTATATCCCAAGACGAAACACTCACAATAGCAATGACCAAAACACAGTTCTTAAAATATGAATATTAGACAGTCTGTTTGCCTACCTTCTGTACCAGTACTCCCCAAGTATGTTTCAGCTGGATCCGCCGAATACTATAGGCTTCGGCCTACACCGTATATCTTTCCCAAAACACTGCCCTGTCCCATCAACAGGGCTCCCGGCCGTCTTCCAAAACTATCTGGCCCCGTATCTAGGTCAGTAGGGCCCTTTTATAGTGAACTGAGTTGACATAACTAGGTCTTTAAAGTATGCCTAGCTTCTGTCAGCACTTACACAATATTTTACAGTCTTACCCAACCATGTTCTATATTCTGTGTTCTCGCCTTGGGACTTATAAATTTTAAACTACTCTTTATTACATGTGATTATTAAATAATTCCTAATCCTACACTATTAATCCTAACACTCCATTGGCAAATCAAGATAGCAACAAGGATATCTTCAGTTTAATTCAGTAAATACTAACTGGTCAAACATGCTCATCGCTCTTCAATGTCAATAGGTCTACTATGTTTAAACCTGAAATTTCCGTTTGTATGGAAATGGCCTATACAACAATGCTTCTTTAATTTATTTTATTATTGACCCACTTTATTGAATGTATGTTTTTGAAGTGGAACTTCTTTAGGCAGGATAGACAAAAATGTTGTTACACATAAGGTGGTTATTTGTCTCTATTTAGTAGTATACCAAAATGAGCAAATTACAATTACAGTAGAGCGTCGATTATCCGAAACGTCAATCATCCGAACGCGGAAATGTACTATAAATAAATAAGTATAGTACTGTAGATAATTCCGAATCTAAAGTTTTTGACTCCCAAAGTCAGCTGAGTTGAAGACTTCAGGGAGTTTGTGCGTTCAACGAAACAGCAGCCGCTGTTGAGTCAGCCAGGTGCCTGGCCGCTTGGTGCTGCCAGTCGCTAGCGAGTACACAGTGCAGTATAGTTTGTAAGACGAAAGTATTTTCAACCTGACCAATTCATTTCGGATAATCGGCACCCTACTGTAAGTATAGATACTAAGGAACGTATTTGTGTACGGGAAAACCGATTTTGATACAGAAAGGGTCGTAAAGCTTTGGGGTCAACATTTTGAAAATATCGTTTGGGGTATTATTTTGTATGTTTTGGGTATGAAAAATCAATGTTGATAGAGAAAAGGTCATAGCTCTTGGGAGTCACTATTTTGTGATCACAATTTTGAAAATACCGTGTGGGGTATCGTTTTATATCTTTTGGGGTACGGGAAACCTGATTTTGACAGTTAAATGGTTGTAGTATTTCCGGGTCTCGATTTTGGGCCGACATTTTGAAAATATCGTATACCCCACATTTTATTAGTTTGTAATCCGTGATGTTTGGTAAAGTTCTGGATACTGGCATACATTGTTGCGCCATTACAAAAAACTGTCAAGATGTGGAAAGAGTTCACTGTACATATTTAGTAAGATTAATGCAAAAGAATCATATCCAATTTTTCCAGAAAGCAGATTTTTTAAATTTTCAACGAAACAAAATACAGTAATGGTAATTATACAGTAATACAGTAAAAATATAATTAAAAGTACAGTGACTAGATAGAGACAGTGTGGCCATATGAAAGTGGCCGCCATGTTTTTCCTAAAAGTAATGTCATCTGCTCAGAATTATAATATAAAGATTAGTGTTATATCTCTTTGTAATTATAAGAGAAATGACCTCTTTGTTTTTTTTTTTTATAAAGGGAAAAACAAGCGATTTAATTGTTACAGTTTGATATTTATATTGAAATTAAATAATAAAAACTGTGTTTCTTCTTAAAAAGTGTATTCTGTTTTTTTTCGTGCAAAATATTTAACAAATATAATAGAAACAGATAAGAGTTTAGGATAAACATGGCTGCCGGCCAATAGGAAACAAGACCTCACTTGGCCACACTGTCTCTATCTAGTCACTGTAATTAAAAGTGACTTCATCTGCCATCTAGTAGAAGTTTTGTGAACTAAATATATTCCTATGACTTTAAATGGGTCTTTGCGGATATAATCGTCTGCCCGCGTTTTGAGCTTGTTCCACTTGGCGGATATATTCGTCTACCGCGCGGGAAGGGTTAATATTTATAAGGTTTACTAATGCCAGGTAACTTCATCGCCAGAAGAAGATGAAGACGACAAAGCCATTCTTGTTCACAGACATAAGTTACAATAGAATTAGTTCGATAGGTTATAAGTAATAAAAATATAACATCACTGTTATTATACAATCATGTTGTTGTCAGATCACTTCTTGTGTCATTTTGGAGAGCGCTCTAAGAACAACCCTGAGTTGGGGCAGAAATTGTTTTGGCCGCTAGCCACCCCAGCTAATAGGTAGGTACTTTTTTAAGGCTGCGTTTACACATGCAGAAGAAATCTTCCGCAATAAATGTCGCGTACAATTACAGCGACTACTTGCAAATATAAAAATACATTCAGATCCGCTTTAGATAATTATTGCAGCTTTTAGGGTCATTTTCAAATATACTTCGCTCGCAGATGCAAGTTTATTTTGTACACGAGTATTTGCGTTGTTCTAATCATTTCTCTGTTTGTCTCTGGAAAAACCTCAGAGTGGTCATGGAATGGCGTGATTAATGTAATAGCCTTTAATAGTTTTTAATCTATAGACAAGAGTTCTCATCCAATGTTAAAAGGTGATTTCCAGAATAAAGTTTTGAATCGAGCAAAATTCCCACCAGACTCTAGGTGGTAGAATTTTCCAACCATTGAAGCACAATAAAATATCTGCCACAAAGAGCTGTAACAAAAAATATCAGCTTTTTTGCTGTAACATTGGTAGCTTTGTACATGTTACAGAGTCAAGGAAAATAGAAATATATAAATGCAATCCATGCTTATTGGATTTCCAAGATGTTAATCATAAAAGCTGAAATAAAAAACAGAGTTTTAATTGTTATATCACAGGAGTTAACATCTTCTGAAGAAGTAAGTAGAAAATTTCGCAACTAATTTATGGATTCGGAGGCAAAATTAATTATAAAGAGTGGTATTGAAGTGCATAGGCGTAACCAGGGGGGGGTTATAACCCCCCCTCCCATTGAAAAAATATTTCGCACTTTGCTTACATTAAAATACGCTCTTAAGAGTAACTTGTTTTCATCACCTATGCAAATGTCAAGCTACAATAAATTATTAATAATATATTGCTGACATTATCTTTGGTCGAATTGAGCACTGGACTTTATTTTATATACGATGCAGTATAGTGTATGGCCTGGAACACATGGAGTTTTCGACCGCCACGGATTATTTGCGGTCGCCATCATACCATCAGTGGTGCGAAGGAGAGTATTAGAGCATTCACATTGGTCGGAAAAATAAACTATTGTTTTATTTACTGCTGACGGTAGCTGTGCAGCCGCTCGCTGCCACTACAATCGACGAATTTTCCACCGTCTCTGCCGAAACAGTGGTGAATGTGACCAAATGCACGCCAACTTTCCTTATTAGTTATTTTAGTATTTTTTTCGTAGAATACTATCTTTTAGTCGCGTGTTTAGTTGGCAAATTACGAAACCGGCATTCTTAAATAAATGAAAATGTTTCTTCTAGTTCCTCAAATTAGGAAACAGAGTGTAGAATGCTCCAAAATCTTCTCTTCTTTTTGACCGAGCGAAGTGAGGTCTCCGTTTTAGCTTGACCGTTTGGCATTTCGTCTGTGTGTCTGTCTGTCCGTCTCATGATTACGGCCAAACGTCTTGACCGATTTTGATGATTTTCTGCATGAATGTTCCTTATTCGTAGGCCGAACGATGTATATTGCGACGACAGAGCGCGCAAACTTTGCACAATTTTTCTGTCTGTAGGATTTCCCTACTTTGTCACAAAATAAAGAGATTATACCACCTACTGGAAGTATAAGGCAAATTAATTTTGATAGCCTAGGTGATATAACTCTGGTTAGGATAACTATGCCTATAGTCACCTTAATGAAAAATATTTTATTAAATTTCTTCCAGTTATTGAAGTTACTATTAACTTTAAATATGCTCAGCTCAGTAATTAATTTTAATTTTATTCGACGATCTCTGAGGAGTGAGAACAGGGGAACTGACCTTAGAATAATTAAATTATTTGTGCTTTGTTAACCTTCGATATTGATCATACACTGAAAACAACTTATCATACAGGATACTGAGATAATAGGAATTTCTTGAACAAGGTAAATTATGTATATATTTTTTTATTTTAAATCAAAAGAGAATTTATTCAACAAATAACTCAAAATTCTTTGTGGTTCTTTCCACTACAAAAATAAATTTTTTTAACTAAATTTACTATTTACATCAATTTATTACTTCTTTTAGGTAGAACCATTTATTATTTATTCATACTTAATTATTCCTTCTGTTAATATTTATTATTTAATTATTTAATTATGAAAATGATTTTAAATATTTAATTTACAAGACTGATAATTTTATATTTTGAAAAACCTAATTTAACTATCTCAACCCAGTATCAATAATTATTTGAATTTAACTCAGGCAATATTTTAATAGGGGACATCGTAACTTTTTTAACAGACCTTTTATTACTGCGACCCTTGACTCTGAACCGCTTTCCCAGGAATGTTGATTGAAATACAGCCTCCCTGAAGTCCGGTTATCGTTGGTGTAGTTGAACGTCTCCTGAGGTTTCAGATTCTGCCTGGTTGAATTTCTCCTGGTTTGAATTTCCATGACGTCTTCTAGTGCCTTCCCTGGTTTGGTTTTCGCTTATTTATTCCAGTAATTTCTCAAAGTCCATTCGGTGTTCCAGTTATCACCATTACCTCCGTCCTGTAATTGTTGTACGTCATTTACTATGGTTTAGACGCACCTGCTACATTAACCACTTATAGCCTATTTCACTTAAATTGTTCAACTGTTTTTTCACTGTCTGTAATGATAACCGATATAACACTGTCTCCGTTCATTTATTTAATTTTTATATAAGTTCGATGGATTTTTATAGAAACTGTTCGTTGAAATATTATATTTCATAATATTTTAATTAATTAAAATGTTCACTGCTAGATTAACACAGTTCGTACCGCTGACTTCATAAAACACTGCTTCTACTTGAAAAATACTTTACTTTAGTATCGCAGATTTTTTCTAACACATCTATACTCAGAGAAAAATTCCATCGTGAAGTCCCCTGCCTCCGACGCTGTACGCTCCTTTTATCGGCTGTTTTGCCGCCTCCGGGATACCAACTATTTCCCTGCTTTTCTATCCCTTTTTCGCCATCTCGCCATGCAACTTGTATTTTTTTCTCTGAAGTTCTTGGGTTGGTACTGCCCCCACTAACTTCCTAGTTTGACGTCTTATCTTGCTATCAGTTACTCCCTCTACTGGAATATTGTCCCATTGTTTTATTTATATTCCCTGTAGTTTCTCTGGAACTTGTTTTAAAGAATTGCGGTTTTCGTAGTCTTATTCCTGGTACCTTTTTCTTTCTTCTCAAACCTGATTGATGGTCGTACGACGTTTGGTTTGCTTACGGCGCGACTACGCGTTTTCCTCGCGGAAACTCTTCTGTTTTTGAGGGAAAATCTTTTTTCTTTTTTCTTATATGTTGGTTATGGTTTTATATTTTACTAGCCAAAATTTCAATTCTGTCCGATGATTTTTCTTTTGCTTTTGGGACTTGTAGATTTGCCTATTTTAACATTTATTTTTGGATTTGAAATTTTACTTGTTAATTGATACTTTAACTTGAGATTTACAATTTTATTTTATTATTACTTTCTTAACACTAGGTCATTTATTTTTTCACCTTTTTCCTTTTATTTTTAGCAAAATATAGGTGTGAACCTTTTCACCTATTATTTTAATTAATTAACAATTTACAAAATTTTATCTTATAAAACTTTTACTCCTTTATTACTTGTTTACTTTTTTATTTTTACTTTTTCATTTTTTCAGGTGCTTTTTCACCTTCAAACTTTAACAATTATCTCAAACTTCTAAAATACCAAAAATTTCTTAATTTGTTATTTAACATTTTTTATTCAACTTCTCTTACTCTTTTCAAAAATATCTTTTTCATTTACTCTTGATCAAATTTGAGGATTTTCTATAACTTTAACCCTTTCTAACTTTACCATTTTTTAATTTACAAAATTGTGATTTCCATGGCCAATGTCTACACCTCCCGTGATTCACATTTACCCATAAAATGCATCAAGTTTATCATTTTATTTAACACCTTATTCTCATATAAAACAACTAATTTTTCATAAGTCTTTTAAACAACTTGAAACAAGCTCCAGGACAAAAGTCCATATCTGTTGACTCAGTACATTTGGCCTGGACTTGTCTTCTTTTAATCTATTTAAGTATAGGGTGCACCTCAACTTCTGCTATGAAATCTTGATTTTTGCATTTTATTGCAAAACTCAATTTTTCACACATTGCATAAGGCCCAACCGTTGCAATATATATACGGGTTTTTCCATTTTTCATTTTAACCCCTTAAATAAAAAAAAAATGGCGGCTGGACCGTTTCTTTCTGTGTAAGCTTTTTTAAAAAGCCAGTTTGTGGCTTAACTGTAAGTCGAATTTAAAAACTAATAATATTTTACGAAAAATTTAATTTTCAGCAAAATTGTATTCTTGATTTTTTCCGTATCTCTAACGGTAAGCTCACAAAATGGCGGTAAACTTCAAATTTGTTAAAAATCGTCGAAGTTTTTGTATTTTAACCATGTTTTTATACGTTTATTCTAAACCAATTCAAAAGTGTTCCGTAGCTTTTTTGTAGATAAAGGTTCAAAGAATTCATATACGCCAATAAAACATGATTGAAGTAAAATTAACAAAGTTATTAGCTCAAGAAACAATCATGTTCAGTATCGAAAGGAAAAAGTTCAACTTTAGGGCTACATAAAAAGTAGTAAACATATTTTGTAATTTTTTTCATAAATGTAAAAACGTTTTGTAATTTAGTTCTAAATAGAACTGTATATCAATATTTATCAATTTCAAATTTCTTATTTTGAAACCAACAGTTTTTATGTTTCTACTACAAGACTGCTAACAAAACTAGGCCTATTTTGAATAGTAATTTAAGAATATATCCTTTGCCCAAAAATGACATATTATTATAAGAAAGTGTAGAGAACAAATCAAAAAATTGAACTGTATACTTGTAAATTATTATTTTATAAAAGTATTTGACTTAGCTTTACTTGAATTACAAAATAAGATTAAACAAATGAAACCTCACCGCGATAAAGGACATACAAAAAATGATCGTTGGACACCGTGGGAAGTGTTGGTACATGGGTTGAGATCACTATCACGAAGATTTAACATCGTTTGTTTTCATTATTTCTAATATTGGAATATGATATGGAACTGTAAATACATTGTTAAGTTTTAGTTATTTAAGTATGTAAATATTTAATTCTATGTTTTCCCTTAATAACGCGATATTTTTAGCTAAATTACGCATTATTAACCTAAATAAAACTCAATGCCCCCTAAAGCTCTTTAGCAGTTAAAGCTCAAGAAAAGAAAAAAAAAACGAGAACTAGAAACCCTGGAATAGCGGGAATTGCAAAATAATGTTTCACTGGCTAAACCTTCTGCTTACTTCCTTACTGGCACGCTATTTTTAACCTAAGCTCAACCACATTTGTTATTTCAACGAGCGAGGTCTACTGTTCATAGAACTACTAGTATTTATTGATTGGATGAACCCAACTAAGTATATTTTTTGCTTCCTTTTCAATTAGCGACAAAATAACAATAAAGCGACAGTTGCTCTTTGTTCATCTCAATAAAACATTAAAAGAAATAATATTTTGCATAACACACTTTGTGATTGATGAACTAGACACTTCAGTTTAATTAATGACACATAATTTTACCGCCCTGTGTACATACTTTAAATTTTATGAGCGGTGACGGTACCTATTCCGTAGCCGACAAAAAAACGCTGTGTGTGTTCCTGGCCTATGGAGCTAGACAGCGCACGAAATGATGGGGGGGGGGGGGCTGAGTCATGGTTGCTATTCTAAATTATTCTAAAATAGGCCTGAATTAGAAGTGGAAAAGTATACATACCTATATAATTTTAAAGTCATTTTGGAAAGCCTAAAACATGATATTTTTCATCTTAATTTTCCATACCCCCCCCCCGGTTGTTATGACCCCCCCATACGGTCGTCCTGGTTACGCCTATGTTGGAGTGGGCGTTTATAGGTTTTAATTCCCTTCTAATGATTTATTTTGTTATGCTTAAGGTCTTTGCCTTATTCCAGTAAGACTAATAACAGTCAGAAGTGAAACATTTAAATCGATCACCAGAAACTAATAGTTCGAACCTGGATTGGGAGGTTTCAGCTATCAGACTGTACTATAGGGCTACCCTGCTTCCCTAACCAGTCTAATGATAGTTTTATATGTGTAAACTGAATATGCATTATAATGCATGTTTTGTATTGTCATACAATTATTACCGTAATGCTACATCATTATTGTTTTATATTTATAACAAATTATAATGTATATTCTACTGTAAATCTATTTCTGTTATAGGGATCAGATTGAAATATTTGTGTGCATCTTCTAAATTTGAAAATAACCCTAGTGTATTCTGATATTGCTTTAAAACCCATTAAATAACCCAAGTAGTTGTTTTCTTTTACTTCAGTAATAAATTTATTGCTATAAAATCTCTTACATTGCGACAGTAATCTAAATATTCAATTGATTCGTATCCAGATATTCTAAAATTTCCAACGGTTGATGAGTGCATTCACTTTAAGGCGGAAAACTTGAAAAAACAAAACTTTCTTCTATATAATTACAATCTGCATACCCGTGCTTCGCTACGGGAAGTAAAATGAAAAAAGATGTAATTTTTTTATAACAGAACTTTTGGAAAATTACGAACATTAAAGTTCAAGTTGCATAAACATAAATCCTTTTCAAAAACGGAAATTCAGTGTGTAGTTTTGATTACAAATTTCCAGTAAGATTGTTTACATATTTAAAAATGGGTTATTGGTTTTCTTAAGCTGAATGCGTTAGTGATAATTATGTTCTAAAAACGAACTAACAGCCAGGTTTTTAGGCAAAAGCCTTTACCCTCCACCTATCCTGGCATTTTGATTTTTTGTAGCCGGGCTATTGGTATTTGCAACCAACTTTTTCAGAATTAAACTATTGTTTGAATTGGTGTGAACTGCAATAAAAAATAGTAAATTTGGCTTAAGGAAAAATGCTGTCTTTTGTAATGACTATGTTTTATAAAACTTCCTTTTGTTCGCCCCTCTGGCTTGTCAGGAGAACTTACACGTAAACCGTCTATAGTACATAACTGGCCGTGGGCATAGGCGTAACCAGGGGGTGGTTTTGGGGGTTATAACCCCCCCATTGAAAAAATATTTCGGACTTTGTTTATATTAAAATACCTAACTTGTTTTCAACACCTATGCA
>JAGFPH010001191.1:6797-23708 GCA_018207615.1 Philaenus spumarius
TTTTCTCTGGATATTGTTTGTTTAAGAGACTCTGAAACTTCTGCGTTTGTTTGTCAAAAGTGCGTTTCAAGATAAGACCAATATAGTTATTGACAAACTCCATTATATTGTCGATTAAAGCTGGGTGGAAACTATTAAGTAACAATAAATGTGCCCTGTACAGTTCCGTATTTAGACTCGCACTTTTGGAATATAAAGATTTTAATTCTTGTTTGAGCCACGTTGTTTCGACGCGTTCTTTTATTTTAATTGCTGTCTTGGAAATGTTAATTATCTTTATATTGACATATTTCGTTGTGACATCATGAGCAATACATAAATTGTTGAATTTTATGTTAAGGTTAGTTTTTTATGCTGTTCACAACGATCCAGGAGTAAGTACTATAGACGTTGCTAGAGATATTGGAAAGAATTGGAAAGTTTGGGATGTATTGAAAAAAAAACTCCATGCATTTCATTTGTATCCTGTTCCAGCTGTAGAAGAAACTGACTTTGGCCCAAGAGTTTAGTTTTCCCGGTGGTTACTTAATAGTGATACGGAGCCGTATGGTTTCTTTTAAAAAAATTTGTGGACCGATGAATCGTTGTTTACTAGAGAGGGAGTTTTGTTTTAACTGTCATAACATGGATCACTGAACAAAACCATAGAGCTACAAAGGAAAGGGCATTTCAAAGACGTTTCCGAGTTAATGTCTGGGCTGGAGTCATAGGGGACCAATTAATTGGCCCACATATCTTTGAAGACACATTAAATGGACTAATGTACTTAGATTTCTTGCAGAACACCCTACCTACCCTTGTAGATGGACTAGATCAAAATGAAAGAGGTAATATGATATTTCAACGAGATGGCGCTCCTCCCCATTTCACTAACGAGATTGGCTTACTCTCAACTACTCTACGTGGATTGGACAAGGCGGAGCCGTCGTGTGGCCAGCCAGATCTCCTGATCTTATGCTCATCGAATTCTTTGTTTGATTGTTTCTAAAAAAAAGAGAAGCGAACACTACAGCTGTAGACAGCGAAGAAAAGCTGAGAAACCGATTAACAGTAGCTTAGTTGGGAGAAACACTGTCTTATAAAGTTACAGTTGCTGCAGTGAGAAAACCATAACAAGCATGCATCAGACATGAAGACAGGCAGTTTGAACAAGACTTTTAAGTTAATAAAGGTACAGATTTTTCATGACTAGTGCCTTTTTTGTGTGTTTTCAGTCGAAATAAATACTTTCTATATTTTAAAACTTTTAATAAAATAAATTTGAATTACAAATAAATTAATTTAAATACAGCTGACGTACCCCTTCGGCATTAGTAACATGGGCCGGCCAGTGGTGACCGCTCTTATCAATGCCGGCAGCCGGAATCGAACCTGCAAAGTCAGACTTCGAAGGCCAGCTACCATGGTATTATTTGTATTGGTATTTCATCATAAACAGGTCAATAATTATGTTTAACGTCCATTGCCGTCCTTTAGGCGAATAGGAAAGGTCACTTCTAGTATATTATTTTAAAGCTTACGATGTGGTGAAGTATTTTGTGATATTTGACAGTTTGTAGTATGAGGCGTAAGAAAAATGTCTTAAGTAAGTTGTAACGGCCTTTTTCTTAATTTTTCAAAATAGTTTTTTCAAGTAGATTTTACAAGGCTTTACGAGGGCTTGACTATGGCAAGCTATACTTATTATGATATAAAATTTTGTGTACTTTCCAAAAAGGTCATAAAAAGTAGCAATATGTTTAGTAAAAGTTGAGAAAAATTAGATTTCAATAAGCAATGTCAAGAAATTAGAAAAAATCGAAAAACTACTGTTTCTGGAAGGTGGAGTGAGATATAGCGGTCCGAATTGCGTAGTTTTGTTGCAATTTGCATGCATAATAACGCCTTGAAATTTTTCACACTTACTACCAATTACCCTGTATATATATATATTATATAGACTGTATTCCTAGGAGTAGGATCATTCTAAGAAAATATATAATTTGCATTTCATTCACTTATTAAGACATTCATTTACAGTATAATATAGATTATATCAGTAGGTTGGTTCATAGGCGTAACCAGAAAGATCGTATGGCGGGGGGTTTACAACCGGGTTCGGGGAGGGGTTATGGAAAAAAATTAAATTAAGATGCAAAATAACACGTTTTAGGCTTCCCAAAAGTACTTTAAAATCATATAGGTATGTATGATTTTACACTTCGAATAATTGTGAATCAGGAATATTTCCACTTACTATTTTAGAATAATTTAGAATAGGAACCATGACTCAACCCCCGCCAAATCTTTCCGTGTGCTGCCTCTTACCTCATAGGTTTGGAATACACACGGCGTTTTTCTCGTCGGCTGCGGATTAGTTACCATCGCCGCTCATAAAATTTAATGTATGAACGTGTTTAAATTTCTGACGCCGTCTAAAATTCTAATTGGGATTCATTAAACTGAAGTGTCTAGTTCATCAATCACGAAGTGTGTTATGTAATATATTATTTCTTTTAAATGTTTTATTGATATAAACAGAGAGCAACTCTCGCTTTATTGTTATTCCGTCGCCGATTGAAAAGGAAGTAAAAATATACTTATTTGGGTTCATCCAATAAAAAAATAAAAAAGAGAATATTTTGGAGCATTCTACACGGTGTTTCCTGATTTGAGGAACTAGAAGAAACATTTTTAATTATTTAAGAATGTCAGTTTCGTCATTTGATGAACTACACACGCGGCTGAAGGATAGTATTCTAAGAAAAAAATACTAAAATGAGGATATTTGGAGTACATTTCCCCTCGTTCACCACTGTTTCGGCGGAGACGGTGGCAGCGAGCGGCTGCACAGCTACCGTCAGCGGTAAATACACTCATCGTTTATTATTCCGACAAATGTGTATGCTCTAATAAATTCGACCAAAGATAATGTCGGCAATATACTGATAATTTAATGTAGCTTGACATTTGCATAGGTGTTGAAAACAACTTACTCTTAAGAGCGCATTTTAATGTAAACAAAGTGCGAAAAAATAAATCACCATAGAATTAAGTAATTTTTTACTAGTACTGGATATTTTAATGAATTAAATTATGCTTTCCAGCGAGTATCTCCTAAGCATAAAGGCCTAAACGTGAGTTTTGCCAGGATGATACAAATAAAACAATGGTTAACATATTTATGATCAGATTTCCGTATACTTCAACCTTTTAACTGGACATAGTATTGAAAGATTTTTAATACCGCAGACAAGTCTATGAGATAGTTAATCTTGGTTTTGCTCAACCGTAAATAATTACTATTTACACATCACTTTTATTACCTTCATTCGACAACTCTATCGTATTTACTAAGATTTTTAAAATTCCTATTTCCCATTTATTTTCTTCAATTATTTTTACAGAAAAACATCATATGTTAATTGCCCTCTAGAAAGTAGCATATATATTTATTCAACTTATTGTCACTTTGTATTATTCAAATAAGTATTTATAAAACACTATATATAAAGAACTATTTTCCCTAATGCAAATGTCAGGAAATGTCTTAAGTTCAAAAAGAATATTTAAATAAGACTAATCAGAAATTTTTGGTAGTTATTAATGAAATCTTCATTTATTTAAATCAAGAACGCCTTTCCTGATAAAACTGCTAGGCTAGTTTTATAAATAACGTCGTTCTTGTATAACTTGCGAGTTAATTTGAAAACTCTCAAGTGGATATTGTTTTTGAGTCCGTGTCGTTTAGAGACCAATGTAAGATTACTTTGGATACTTTAATCTCCTAGTCTTCACTAAGTATTCGGCATTTTTCTTATACGTATGTAAATAGGAACAGTTTGAAACTATTGTTACTAATGGTTTTTGTAGATTAATAAATATTAAAACAGTTAAAAGTTAAAATGTATTAGGATGGTGCTACATGCGGTGTTTTTCCAACGTTGGTTTCTAAATTAGACCGACGACCAACTTTTCACGGAAATAATTGATATCTGAATAGACTCTGGGGTGGAAAGTATAAATGAATTGTTTCAGTTTTACCGTAGTTACATATTGAGATTCAGACTATTGTAAAACATGTAAATTATGTGAATTGAACTTATCTGTAGATCCCCCATAGCTTTATCTTCATATTATACTGTTTGTTAAAGAGTACGCTAATAATTCATTGTTGGCATTTATAACACTTTTTGGTAGTTTTTAATGTATTATGAACATAAACTTAGCGTAGTCATATTCATAGAAATTTTAAAAATGCTAGAAATACACCTATTGCCTAGTTAACTTGCTCAACCAATATAAATGTTGTTATTAAATTAATTAATATTTATGTGCAGTTATATAATTTATGTTAAAACGTAGTTCCTCACGAATGGAAAAGTATGAGATATTATTTTCACGGAAGTCTCATTTGGCATCTTCAGGAGTTCACGTTAATATCATTACGACTTGATCTGAACCGAGGTGGGTAGGACTTAAACACACCTTTTTATCTTTACTCTGGGTCTTAAATATTCTTATACTATTCCCGTAAAAACAATATTTCATATATATATATATATGATATATATTGCAAAGGACAACCACCTTTTTCTCTGGTTCCCCTGTTTACAAAATAATTAGTTCCAGCCGCCTTCTGGAAGAATTGACAATCTAATCTTTTTATTCATATGCGCTGTAACTAGCATCGGTGTTTTCAGCCTCTCGAAAACACTGGTCTCCCTTCTCTTTAAAAACTTCCAGTTGAACTTACCTACCTCCGAATCAGCACAAAAAGAAATTATTTTAAATACTTCTCTAAGCCGTGAGTTCACTGGAACTGACTTGAGAAAGCATTTTGTATCGTATGCCACAAACACATGAAATAATAACACTTCTTCTTCTAAGGGTTTGCTTGGAAATTTTTTAATGATTCAGGAATTTTGATTCAAATTAAAATCTTAAGAAAGAAACAAGCTAAAATTTATTTATTAAAATCATAACTCAAAATTTTAGAAAAATCACCTTGTTGATATGCTACCATACTAAGATCAACTTTATACAAATTCTTAAATTAAATCTTGACCTATGCAGATTTAAACCTCAATTTAAATTTATTTCTAGATATTGCTCAACTTTAAAACAATTTTATTCTTTATTTATTATTATTTATTGTATATTAATTACTTTATTAGTATTTATTAAGCTCAAATTTAATTTAATTTAGCACATTTGCATTATAAAATTTAATTAACTATCAGACCTTGTTTGGACGATCCTTAAAGATTTACCCAATCCTGAGTTCGTTTGTTTTTTTATCCTGAATGCCTGTATTTAGTGTGCGTTCCTTTTAGTTTTGGTCTCATATCCTTGGTGATGGCTGGGTCGTTATAGGTGTGGACTCCGGCTGTTATCCATTACCGCATTTGTGACATTGGTATGCACTTTCCGCCAAACGCTGAACTTCACTTTAAAACATATTCTAGCTTGGTGCACTGGTAATCACAAGTTATAACTTATAAAAGCTTCGACCCTCAACACTTATTGACTCCTTTACGTCGAAAATTATGATAGAGCCGGCTTGTCCATATGTAGGCAAATTCTCACCTTTCCTGTACTAATCCACGTATTAAATTTACCTTTTGTTTTTGAGTGTTTGCTTATTTTAAGTTGTTTGTACTTTTTGAAGATTGGCCTTTCCTTACTATTTGTTTTCTGTGTCAATTAGCAAGTTATCTCGTTAATTAGATTGCGAAACAAATTTTTTTTATTATTTATTTTAAAGGTGGCTATTGGCATTCGTGTCTTCTTTTCTCCTCTGACCAACTTCTTCTCCTTTTTTCTGGTCGTGTCTTTTGACCTGACGTCACTGGATCTTACGATGTTACTTTTCTTATGTTTTTTCCTTATTGTTCTTTCTATGACATCATCTTGAAGGTGGTCACGTCTTCTTTCGTTGACGTTTCGAACGGATCTTCTACTCTCACGCGTTCGCGTACACGATAGGTTTATAGGTTTATAATAGCATTATGTACAGTTCTCTCAATAACAAACAGAAATTCACGCTTGAATCCGCGAAGGTTAATGCGATATTACCTGTTGATCCACTAGTTGTAAACACTACCGCGGTTTCGGACGTATACAATCGTCCATCTTCTGGTGTAAAAGATCGCTCACATGAGGACGACAAACATTAACAAATTGTTACAACACATTGACATTACAAAATATACACAAAAACACAACAAACAACGCACACCATTTAGTTTTTAGTTGCCCGCACGGGTACTGAGTTAGAACTAACCGATGCGAAGTCCTAAATCATTGGCCCTCCGTCCAATCGTGTAACTATTAGATAATTTAAGTGCAGTGTCGTATATCGAGTTGCCACCAAAAGAAAACTTGTCATTTAAAACATTGTTTTGAATGTTACCTCCTCACTGTCTGTGTGTTGGCTGGATGTAAATAGGCCTACCATACTAGTTGTCTCTCACAATATGTTAATTAATGTATTACTTGTTAATATTATTTCGTATCCTCTGAGATAACTATCATACACCTACTTATAATACAGATTCGCCATTATTAATCCAACAGCGTCTCAAGCTTTCTACAATAAAACGAATCAATTTTATAAAGTCAAGACTATTTCATGATCGTGATTAATTAAAAACTTTGCAACTAACTGGTAATCGTATCCCTCGGGTGTCTTTGTGTTCAATCAGGAAGAAACTTTTACTGGATTGAGTCTGAATTTAATTCAAATAAACTTTCCTGTATAAAGTAGAACGTGATCCTTTATGAAGACTTTCCGTATCAAGTTACTTCTTTGTATGCCATATACAAGTTATAACTGGCTGTACATTAATAATTATTATTTATAACTTAAACTGTTGAAGATAGTCAAATAAGTTATAAGGACCACCCTCTATAATTTCTAACACAATTGATTTTCTGGAGTAGAAAATCATAGTTTTCGTGAAACTTTCTGGGTTATATCCTTTTTTATAAATTGCGGTAATAATCCGTAATAAACTTGCGCAAAACATCTCTGAGCCATATTTACAGAATTCATATGGACCAAGATATATATATTCAATATGCATAACAATATTATATATAAATAAATGCATGCCAATGTGCACATCCATCCTATAGTTTGCCTGATCATATTTGTCAAATCCGAACATCCTTCTTTTTTTGCCATTCATTGCCCTGCCCTAGGGCTTTTTTTCTTAACCACCTAACTGCTCAAATCATTCCCTCATAAACGTTCTTGTATAAACCAGGACGTGATCCTGAAGGAGAGCTTACCTTATCAATTTACTTATTTATATCATCCCATATATAAGTTGTAACTGGCTGTATAGGACTGTTAAAGGAAGTCAAATATGAGCAAACAATACACAGAGTGTAAAATATCTTATCTTCTAAAGCGAGAGATAATTGTTTGTCTGCTAAATGGATCTGGAATCTCCGTCTAAGGATTTTTCATTTTTTGATTTTATATGGGGCTTTTGGCCACGAGAAATCGATTGGAAATGGTCACCAGTCTGGGAAAATTCGTTTTCTACGTCTTTTTATTAAATTAAAAAGTGAAATTTGCCCATTTTAAACAATACAAAAGCACAGCTGATGCAAATGTTTTCAATGCCATTACAATAATCATCTGCTTTCTTTTAAACTGTATATTTTATTAGAGGTAAGCCTAATGTTGTATCTATTTATAGTTACCATGCCAACGAATACTTCTGCTAAATAAACATACCCTTTATTTAGTTGTTTAATGTTATAGGCCTAACCTAAACGATGTTCATGGAAATTTGCAATAATAGTTATTGACGTGAGCGAACTAGGCCCTAGGCCTAAATCGATATTGAAATATTAAATTTTAATTTAGGCCTGACTTATTTCTGAGGCATAGCGTTGAGATTATGGTTAATCATTTAAACTGTATTTTTATTACAGGTAAGCCAAATGTTGTATATACCCTTTATTTAGTTGTTTAATGTTATAGGCCTAACCTCAAAACTCAATAATCCAATATTTATTATTGAAATCATAGCCCTGCTTATAATCGAGCTTTAGCTCGGTCTCCTGGTACTAGTATATTATTAACAATCAAGCTTTCTAAACAGGATTCACTTTATAAAAATACTTTAAAGAATTTAAAGCAAGATTTAAAATGAAAAACGTCGGGCGCATGTAATATATAATTGACGCATAAATAGTTCACCTAAGTCACTTTGTTGAACACAGCAAATGTTGTGAACTGTTGACCGAGTTTTGTTCTCTAAACAAAATGTACTTCTACTCTCCTTACTACTCTACTGCATGCGCAATACATTTTTCGTTTTAAATCTTACATTTGTTTCTGGAGACCATGAACGGTGCTCACTGAGCACTCCCGACCTTAGGTCTCACCATAAAAGTCACTGCATTAGCTCATGTTTCTTATAAAAAGTCGCTAAAAATCATTTTCAGGCGATAGTGCCTGACGAAATTTTCCGGCTTAAAACGAAACAAACTAAATACAAAGTTAACACTAAATTGTCCTACTTCTACAATAATATTATAAAGAGGTAACATTTGTTTGTTTGTATGTAGAGGGGGTAATCTCTGGAACTACTGAACCGATTTAAAAAATAGTTTTATTAATAAAAAGCTACACTATCTATGAGTAACTTTTATAATTCGTTTTGATAATAAAATTTTTTACTTCAATATTTGTAAATTTAGTCGGGAAAAAAATCTTAGATTAGGCCTAGACTGATGAATCAACACATGTATTTACATTTATTCACAGCAACCAAATGAATAAAATAACAATAAAACAGCTGTTTGCTCCAATGTTTCCATAAACAGCTGATATCAAACTTTGAAGCAATTATTTCTATTTCTATCTTTTAGGTTATGTTTTTATTAAAGTGTAGACCTGAGCCTTGCTGGTTTTCTATAGTCTACTTAATATTATAAAGAGGTAACATTTCTTTGTTTGTATTTAGTAATCTCTGAAACTACTGAACTAATTAAAACATATTTTTTTAAATAAAAAGCTACATTATCCCTGAGTGACATATGCTGGAATTCGTTTTGATAAATTTATTTTATATTTTTTATGATTACAAATAGTCGGAACAAATTCACAGAATTAAGTTGGGCGTTTAACCAATAGCGTCTGACAGATGGAATACCAATAAATAAGCAACAATATGAAAAACTAAAAAACGACAATTGAAAGATACGAAGAAAATTATATCATTCGAAACTTACTGTGCCAAAGATGTGCACAAAAACATAAATTATGTGTGTATATTACCCTTCAGGCTGGTAAAATAATTTAAACATAATTTATTTACATTCATTACCATAGCAACCAATTGAATAAAATAGCAGATAAAACAGTTGATTCGGATGCCCAGTTTAGTACAAATTAAAAACTTGAGTTATGGAATTTAAAAATAAGAAAAAACTATGTTACATCCTAATTAAAAACAAATAAGACATATTATAATTTAATAATAGGCCTATTTATTGATAATATACGGTAATTGATAGTGAGAAACCAATATTAACAGCTGATTTCAAAATATGAAACAATGATTTATATTTCTTACTTTTTGGTTAGGTTTTTGATTAAGTGTAGACCTGAGCCTTAAGCCTTAATGGTTCTTATAAACTTTATTATAGCTGCTGTTATAAAATATACGAAATAATTTGATTTGAACATTTAACATTATTTACCATCTTAGTTTTGAGGTTATTATTAATCCTACACCTTTATTATACATAAAACATAACATATGCTTTAGAAAAGTCCATCGGGAATTGGCGTGCGGAGCACGCAGAGGCCTCCTCTAGTACAAAATATTATTTTCAGTAAGTCCTAGACTGAAAATACACATGTTTCAACCAATAAAAGTTACTATAAATTTACTTTTTTGTGTACTTACAGCTCTCAGACCTTTACTTTTCTTTTTTATTCCCTGGTGACGTACGTTTCGCCTTTTCTATTCAGTCATTATCAAACCTACACTTCACTACACTTTCGAGAGGCCCTATTATGAACGTTTTGGAGGAATTCCAAATTTATAAACACACGAAAATAGACCCAACAATATTATTAAATGAAAAAACGTTATTCCAATCCAACAATATATTTGACAAAATCATTCAGATGGACCCCCTCCAACTTAAGCTAGGGAGCACACTGGACTGATAAGAAAAATCAGTAGCTTGCAAAAAACGATCGCGGCCACACGTACGTTCGGCTCGCGTAATTGTGAATAAAATTTAAATGTCCCTATTGAGTGTTGTGTTGTGTTATGTGTTACATGTTGTTAGTGAATGTTTTGTATAAGTGTTTCATTTTAAAAATTTGACGCGCATTAACAAATGTAAAGTACTAGTGAAGTGTAGATTTGATAATGCCAGAATAGAAAAGGCGAAACGTACGTCAACAGGGAATAAACAAGAAAATAAAGGACTGAGAGCTGTAAGTACACAAGAAAGAAAATTTATAGTAAAATTAACCAGTTCAGTAAGGCAATCAGAAATAACAATAAAAGTTATCGTTAAGGAATTTAAAAATAAGATACCACTATGTTGCTTCCTAATTAAAAATAAATAAGACATATTACCTAGAATTTAACAGTTTGCCTATTTATTGATAATACACGGTAATTGACATATTTTATAACTTGAAAATTGGCTCTCTTTTATATATAAAAATACAAATTCTCTGTCCTAATTAATCGCCATTCCCGTAAAAATGTCATCGTGTAGCCTACAATAATCTGTTTGCATTTGCTTTACCGCGGGGGTTGACGAGCAAAGCAAGCAGGGGCAGATTTTAGGGTAATACAAATTTTAGGTGAAAACCGGTATCGTCATAATAGCCTGCAATCACACGAAGAAGATAAAACTAAAACAGAACTAGTAATAAACTAATCAACGAAAATAAAATCTAATCAAAATTATCACAGATACAACTAAACTAAATCCTAATACTATTTCAAATCTTAAAATTAGATCACAAGAAGAAAAACAAAGATAACAGCATTAAAGTTATAATATTTTTATGTTTTTAAATCCATTCCATCTTATTTTGTGTCCTATTGTTTGTAATTGTTTGATAGTATATCGACCATTATCTTGATTTCTGTACCACATTTAATTAAGACTTGTCTAAATTAACGCAGTTTGTTAAAAAAAAAAATGAAATAACTTATACTTTTTTAAATTGAGACCGTTAAATGCAACGAAGATTATAAGGAAATAAAGTGTTTTTCTTTTTTTACAATTTTAAAATACAAATTCACGGTGGAATTATTAAAGTAGAAAAGTCATTGTTGCCAACATAAACACGACAAGACGTTTAAGTCCCTGCTCATGTTGACTTGTTTCAAGCTGTCACAAAATGGAAGTCTTCATTATATTAAAACCGCCTGTATTTTTAACATCCCTGAGGGTATTGAAACCACCCCACCCCGCCCCCGGTAAGGTACAAGATACAAAATCTTGATTATGCCAGAGAGTTTGTATTCCTTCCTTTAGAACCAAATCTGCCTCTAAAAAATAAAATAAAAATGTTTGTAGAAGTTGTGAATTATGTTATATTTATGTTATCCTAGTCTGTTTCTGAAATACCATCCGTATTGATGAAATGAAAATATTGTATTTCTTTTAATTAAAAAACGAACATTATTATTTTAGTTACTGAAAATGAAAATAAGATAACAAAACTTTGTATATATCTTGTGTTGCATAAAAGGACTAATTTTTTTGACATATCTGAACCTCTATTTTTTGGAAGGCTTGGGGGGGGGGGGGGGTTAACAACAAAGGTAGATCGTGTAATCCACCATTGAAAAGCTTATTAAAAGAGAAACATAATGGCGCAATCTTGCTCGTTTCAAAGTAATGGACAACAAAGTTCTGGAAAATAGAATTTTACCATAACATCAAAGCAGGTTTATAATTAAGTTACTTATTAGGAATAAGTAAATTTTAGGTTGATGTTAAATGTAACACATTTTTAAAACAGAAACTGTAAATAAATGTAGTATGGTACCACTAATATATCTGAGTTTCTATGTGTACTTGAATAACGTTGGGAGGAAAATGTAAACGGAACCGGGAATACAACCCTCGACCTTTGCTCCTGACTTTCTCTAGTGTCTGCGTAACTGATAAGCACTTCTTTTCATGTACCGTTAGCTTAGCAATACCTTACTCATTTTTTTCCTCATATTTTTGTGATAGCACTGCAAACGAATAGCTTTTTACAAACGAATAGCTCAAATGAAGATAAGGTTGAATTTTTTATTTTTTTTACGTACAAAAACCTTCTTTGCTATTATAATAAAAATGTAATTTTCCAGAAATTTGATTCTCCATTACATTGAAACGAAGTAAGAAAAAGCTTTTCAATGCTGTATTGCATGACCTACCATTATATATGGAATTATTAACCCCTAACTATCCCTAAGCCCCAAAAGTCATAAAGGGTCAGATATGTCAAAATATTTGCCCTGTCATGCAACACAAGATATACAAAGTTTTGTTAACTGATTTTCAGTAACAAAATTAATGAGGTGGGTTAAAGTTACGTTATGAAAACTCTGCACACCTGATAATAATAATCAGATAAGACTGTAAGAGATATTTTTTAAACAAGACATTCCGCAATTCAACTAAGCTACTTGGAATTCCAGTCTCCTAGGACTGTATAAAACATTTCATAGGGTTATCACGCAGGATAGCAAAGATATAAAGGAAATGGAACAGGGTGAATGTGTTCACGTAACATACACTGTGTGCGTTAAACTCCCGTGTAACTGATTATATACATTTTCAATCAAATGTGATAGATGGTTTTTAGTTTTTATACAATGTTTGCAGATATACTCTTAGCAAGGCTGCGTACCCACATTGCGACGTAGGTTTCCCTCCTAGTACCCACACAATCAGTTTTATGATGAATGAAATCGTTAGTTTTCTTTAGTCCTCTCCACTAAAAGGAATGCACCAATTATTTAGTCCCCTCCACTATCCCGCCAAATTTTTCATACTTCCAGATGTGCTAACGACTTGAAATGTTTCACAAATACTGATTGCACCCTACATTTTAAAACTGTAAACAAATATTTCAAGAATTTGCTTTAACTACAGTTTTTATTAAGTAAAATAATATATTACCTACTATTATAAAGGGCCATCTCCCTAAAGCCAACGCATCCGTTGACTTTTCTACCGCAACACGATTGCGTTGGAAGTCTTCATCAGACCTTAAAAATAACGCACCCCACTCTCCAACGCAATGTGGGTACAGGTAGTAAATATAAATGTATCCCATCGACACGCAACGCATCAACTTACGTTGAAAACACAATGTGGGTAAGCAGCTTAAGTCATCTAATTAAAAGCAAACCATTTGAATTAGAAGTACTCAATTATCCTAGAAAACCCTGTATATTACAGGCATTATTACCAACCACAAAGCTAGTACTCCTTTGAGCTTATCTAATTATACAGAGATTAACTGAACCTGGCATTTATCAGACTTTAAACGGTGAAAAGGTTGGTTTAATCTTTCTACACTCTGACCTTTGTATTCTTTATTGGAACAAAGTAGAGATCAATTTATTATCGCTTGGATAAATTGTTAATTTTATTTGTATACTGATCTCCACTGTGGTCAATACAATATAGAGAATATGCTGATATTTAACCGTATATTTATTTTCATTTCTTTATTTTATTTATTTATTTAAATTAAACAACAACAATTACATCACTATAAACAACTAAAAGAGTTCAAGTCTGTTAGTGGAGATTATATTCACATAAAAAGGAAAACAGAATAACAATCTTAAGCCTTGTTTAGTACTTTACAAATGAATATTACAATTTAATAAGTAGGTATAAGTTACCTGACTGCTGTCATCCAATCCTTGTTTTTCACCTTGTGACAATCGTGGTTTCGGGGTTACCCCATCATCCGGTCACATTAATGATGATGGGGTAACCCCGAAACCGCGGTTGTCCCAAGGTGAAAAACAAGGATTGGATGACAGCAGACAGGTAACTTATACCTACTTATTATTAAATTGTTATCATTTTCCAATCCGGAAGCTTATGAAATGAATATTACTTTCCATAATACTCTAGCAAGCAAATTAAATTTACCACTTAAACCTTTTGCAAAATAAAACATTTTTATATAATAATTACTACAATAAAACATTAATAATAGTAATAAAAACATGGCAAAACTAGGACCGTTTCAGTGCAAACCCTTCTTCTACTTGTTTCGAAAATCTTCTGTCGTGACTTTTGACGAAATTTCTTTTCAGATAGTTCTACTTCCAAATTTATGTTGCTTTATTTGTTTCTGTCTTCTCACTTTTTTTCGGTATATCGAGCATCATTCTCGAATCGCTCGGGTGTAATTACTACTTTTTCTTCCAATACATACCGTGAAATGGGGTGAAAAGAAACAGTTTTCAACTTCTAGACTCTGTAACTTTCTTATTTTTCAATTTAATACATTGCACTATAGGTTGAATTTCTGGTCTCCACCCCAGGAAAATGTTTCACATGCAAAACCAATTGTAATCCTCTTAACAAAATTTTAAAGTTGCTGTTTCTAATCACTTTTTACATTGGGGTGAATAGTAAAAGGCATTTAAAAACTCATCTTTTGCCTTGCTACCATGTTTTGGGTGATTACAATCTGTATTACTAAATATAGGTTTAAGGTATAGCAAAAATTCAATTATGTACGATCTGAAAGGTGTGTAATTGTGAAAAAGTAAAAAATGCTGAAACTTCCTTGAAAGAAAGATTTGGAGGAAATAAAAATTATGAAATCTTAACCTTGACTGATAAAGCAAATCCAACAGCCAAACAGGGTTGCCAACATATTAGAACAATATTTCCCTACTAGTTTATTTGAAGGGTAACCTGGAATTACCAAAATATCCCCTCTTTATCCTTTTTGTAGTACAGTACTATTATGAGCATTAGAATATTTTTCTAAGTTTTGTTGATATTCACCCAACTGTTTCTTTCTACTAACCCTATTTTTATTTGTATAATATATCTATTAATCCAGTTGTATTCTTAATGTCTTACGTGTAGTCCTTTCTGTTGATGTTAAGTATACAGCGCTTGTGTGCCACCAAGTTTTTCTCAAAGTTTAAAACATACTACTATTAGAGTACAAGTTTGGGTACAATAAATTATGCAGCTATGGCCAGAAATTAATTTAGTCCATTTAAAACGCAGGGTATGACCTCAAGCAATAATAATAATTTGTCCATTTAATAGCATTATTTGGAGGTGCCATAAATGTTGTTGTGAAAAACCCCTAAAAAGGGTGTTTTTTTTTTTTAATTTGTAGGGGTGACGCCGGGATTTCAGAGCCACGGGACACCAATTTTCGAAATCAGCGACTCAAAAAACATACAGTTCAAAAGGTCTGGTCCATATGGCATTTGATGAGGTCATATCCTTCGTTTTAAATTGGACTAATTTATCAGTGATCTAGATTCACTTTAAGTATACATTTCAGTGACCAGAAAGTCTTTCATTTATTTCCTTTTGGTTGTTGTTGGCAAGCCTTAAGGGTGCGCCGTACCACTTGAGTAAATCCTACAAAAGCTAAGCTTAAATCCACAGGGAGCGCCCGCAAACAGTGCAGCGGGGTGGAAGCAAAGCTACAGAAATGATTGACGCATTTAGGAGTTGTGTTGGCTACTCATCACGATCAACCGATTGCTTCGAACGCAACGAAAAAAGTACCCTTTCAAAGATTATTGATTGTTTTGGTCTCAACTTTATGTTTACATTATTATACAGCCTACAAGGACCTTTCAATCTTGATTTTTAGCGAGTTGGTGAATCCCTTTTGGCTTACTATTATCATTCAGTTCTCTATATTCAACCCCAAAAATCGTGTTTGAAAAACAAAGAGTTTGTTTCACTTTTATAAACTTTAAGCCACTAACGTTTGTCCTCAACAAGGTACTGTTCTAAAGCTTCTGCGTTAGTTTTATTTTTAAACATTTCAGTATTGTAGGCTTTGAAGTTTAAACACTAATTAATATTATATCGTTGATCCACTCATTACGCCAATATTGCACATACGCCCTTTAGCCATGCGAAAGTTATTTAATGCAACTTATATGCAAGAAAAGCATTCAAATTCTCAGTAAATATTAGCCTTTGGCTACACCGATAGAAATTTTACTCAATATTATGCTCCCTTAACAAATTAAATGCACTGGAAAAATACCTCAAAATCGGAAATTGGTTGATAAGCCCTCATGGCAAAAAGCCCTTAATATACACTTCGCAAATACTCACGAATTAATTAACAAGTGATATACTCAGGACAACCACGCCTAAATAAATTATAAATTGGTGATGAGGACCTGTAAAAGAAGACATGCCTTCCAAAGAACGATAATTGACTACGCATTGCAACCACAGATTGACCGACAAACTAATGGCGAAGTTACTCTTTTATCCTTCGTCCGATTGTTTTGACAAAATAACAAATATTTCAATAGAAAAGGGATACAAGAAATGCCTCTTGACATATTTCTTACAAATTCAGCGTTTTTGAGGATTATTTTATTGATTTTTCATAATATTTCTTAACTTTATTAATAGATGTTGAATGAGTACTGTGGTGAATTTAAAAAATTAGAAACACTGAAGCCCCACCCTTGGGGCGTCAGTTTTTCTAATTGCTTAACCTTAATAGTTAATACCATATTTCAAATTAATCCTTCGAACAGTTTTAATGATAAATAATATTTTGTAAAAAAATCAAAATGGCTAATATCTGACTGTATGGCTGGGCAATTTAGTATGTATGTATATAAAAAATGTTCTTTTATATTTAAGTTGAGACATCCGTTCCCAAAGTTGTCAAAGTAT
>JAGFPH010001191.1:40513-70891 GCA_018207615.1 Philaenus spumarius
ATTTAATTACTCAACATTTACCGATTTACTTCAAATTTGGTATCAAAATAAACTGACGACCGCGATACACAACGTTTTGTGATTTATTTTTATATTTTCTTGTTATAAAAAAAGTTTGCATAACGCTACTATAAAAAAGTAAAATTCAGGTAGGAGTGGAGCGGAAACCAGTCGACCGTGCTAATAAGTCTCCCCCTCGGGAGGCTTGAACTTCCGCCTCACTCTGAGTTGAATTTTACTATACACCCATCAAGTAAAGGTTTTGAAGCTCTAGGTAGTGTGCTTTATCTCGTGTTTATGAACCTGCCTACAGAGCATTGTGAAATAAAATTATACCACTGCCTGAAAATGCTACTGATTCCAATAATATGACATTTTTATTTTTCAAACGCCAGCAAATATTTAACAAAAGAACATAACCATAAATCGTAATTTAATTCAAAACCGCCGTGTATTAAACTTTTCACCAAGCGATGATTTTTGTTTTTTGTTTTTTTAAATTTTGTCAGCAAGATTTCGTCTGTGGGAAAGTTGTAGAAAATCGTATGAATAAAATTTTTTGTTCGCAACTTTTTTTATGAGATTCTTAGTTTAGTTGTAAAATGCATAACTGTATGAATCAAGAACAAAGACAAGCGGGCGCTCGGCGAGAACCGTAGCTCGTAGCTTTGCGCAATGATGCTATTTTATAATCAAGAGTGAAAAACAAATAAAATAAATATGTATTTCTTAACCCACAAATATAAAGTAAATATTGCTCGTCACTTCTGTCACGTAATCTATTCTCGTTAGTTGTATGTAATATATGAATGATTTTATTTAGTGTGATTCTGTCTTTTGGCAAGTAACTTTGCGTAATTTATTACTGTTTCTTTCTTTGAGTTTATAAATAACCAACTAGCAACAAAAAAAGTAAAAGAAGTCATGTTTCTCAACATGAATATTAAAACTAGTTTATATTATTAAATATTAATGAAAAAATATTTTCTTTTTTAGGCGCTTGGACTTGGCAACAGTGCATGGGTAGTGTTGCCAGTTGGTGCGTGAATCTCGACCTTCCCTCGCTTGACTAGTTCCAAATCAGACAACACCACCATTTCTCTCACCCGCCTAATTTCAAGGCCGCTAGTATAGTCAATGTTTTACCTTTGAAATAATTTAAAACAATATATAATTATTTAATAATTTTAGAAGAATTCGTATGACTTATGAGTATATTGTTTAAATGAAATTGTAAGAATAAATCGTTATTTTATAAACTTCTTGTTTTTTTTTGTTTTTTTATAAATTGTAATTAAATTTTTTTAAATTAGATTTTGTTACCAATCTCTATGTTTTTGTTTTTCTTCTAAAAAGGTCCGTATAAAATTGTCAAATTGAAATTGAGACAAAACTTAAATTTATGTCGAGTTCCATGTACACAAAGAAAGAAAGAAAATATGTATCTTTTTATTTAAGTTTTATTTTATATTTTTAGGAATATCTAGTTTTTATGAATTTCTAACAGATTTTTTCACTCAAAATAAGTAAGACATGCCTTGAAAATGTATTTCCTGAGACTACGCGTGAAAGACTCTCTCACACGTTCAACAGGTTCTTCAGTCACTCTTGGTCGTCTCGTACCCCTTTGCAAAGAAAGCGGGTGTCTTTGAAATGATGATAACATCTACGGAGGATTACATTTGAACTTAATACGTAACACACGTTAAACTGTAACTACAGATTCAGTTTTGTACATTGTAAAACGCAAAAAGCTTTCTGTTAACTAGTTGTCATCTTTGCTACTAACGCTTTCTAACGGAAGACCGAGGACATAGTGCATGCGCATGCGCACAATTGAACCAACAAAACTTAGTTGTTCTTCTTTCATTTAAAGTATTATTTATAATTGTCAGTTAAATCTAATAAATAATAAAAAGGTTAAAAGCACGATATTCATTTTGAAACACCCTGTATTATACAAATATTTTCAAAAAATGGGCAACATATTTATTGACAAAGCTAACTACATTTCGTTTGTTTGTCTGTTACGAAGCCACGACCAAACGCGTTGTTAGGTTTTCTTCGAATTTGGCGCATGTTCTTTGAAATCATTAAAAAATACGGTTGCGTAAGGGTCAACATTTTTTATTCACATTTAAGATGGTGGCCGTTTTAAGGATCTAGTACAAAAGTAATCAGATAGAAAAGTATGAAGAAAAAGATGAAATTTGTATCTCTAGTTAGAGATCTGAAGATCCAACATGTTGAGATTGTGCTAGAATATTTTACTCTAAGTTTACTATTCACAGAACTACTAGTGATTTTATATTAGGCCTACGTTTTACAAGATAGGCAATACAGTTTTTATAATACATAATAATAGTTAGGTGTTCTTATTGGTCTTTAAACAACAGCAACGCAGATAAGTATCAATAAAGATTAAAATATAATCACAATTATTTTATACCTCCTACTTGTATGTTAACTACAACAACAAGATATTATTTCAGCCACAACAAGACAAATTGTCTCATGTCGGGAAAATAAAAGCAGATGTTTTACTGGCATTATTTATTTCGCAAACAAGCCTTGTTTAAAGTTTCAACAAATGGTGGCAATATTTAAAACTGCCAACGTAATAATTTATTTGTTGGAGGGAAAAGTATAATTTGTTTGTCTAGACATGAGTGATGTTTCAGAAATGTAATAAATAATCTTGTATTTATAAATAAGGTGGTTGTAATCGCCATCACACTTTTAACGTAAATTATGAAAAATAGAACGAATTTCAAAAAATCCTAATTAAATTCCGTCCATAGCGTGAGTAGAAAAGATGCAAAAATAAAAATGGCGCATTTATGTTGCCAAATCTGTTTTAAAGCACTTCAGAGCTTAACAGATGAGGCCTGCATTGAGGCTTGCGTTGTCGTTTAACGATATATATGTGTATTATCACATTAATCTTACTAATAAACAGAACAAATCTCTTTAAATTATCTTTCAAAACTTATTTGTTGTAATTATTTTTAAAAAGGATGACTTCTAGAATACTTCAATTTTCATTATTACTTATAACCAGACGTAGAACTCAGATAAATAATTCTGGAAGACTGCGCGTGTAAGATTTGGAACTCATTGCCGAAAAAGCATCAAATAAATAATGTTCGGGTAAAAAATGGTTTGGGTTGTTGATTTTCCGTAGTTGTGTATTCATTTTAAACGAACAAAATACTCATTTTTAATAAAATGAGTTAATTATGGTGATTTTTAGTTTGTTTACAAAATACCTTCAAGTGTTTAGAGTCTCTATAAAATTCCGTCCATTAAAACGAACTCTACCTACATTTTACATCCATATACACTCCTGGGCAAAAGTTTCGCAACAACCATGTTTGTCTTAAATTGATTAGTTTAAAAGTAAATAAAACCACTGAAACCCTTTTTAATTTATTTGTTTCTTATCTTACATTAAGACTTAGGACAAAATATTAAGACTTTTAGAGAGTATCATATTTATTTTGGTAAAAAAAAAAGCTAAAAAAAGCTGATAAACTTTTAGTTTTTAATTCAAAGAAAAATTGATGCATTTAATTTATTTGGTTTATTACCAATTTCCTAGTATCTGGTATTTCCTCTTCTTGCTCGGATTACTTCTTGCAGCCTTCTCCTTATACTACTGTGTTGCCTTCCACTCCTCTATCACTGCGGCTATAAGGGCTGCGAGAGTGGTTGCAGGGTTACACTTTCCCACACGTGTTCAATAGGGTTGAGGTCTGGACTCGTGGGTGGCCAATCGATTGAACTTATGCCGACCTCCATAAGGTAACCACGTACAGCGGCTGCGCTATGTGCTCAAGCATTATCATGCATCAGTTTGAAATTGGGTCCCACAAACGGAGCAAACGGAACAACATGATCTTGCAGTATATCTTCCGCATACCTTTATGCTGTCGGAGCCCAGTACCACGAGTTCTGTACGAGCGTCGTACTGTATACCACCCCAGAACATCACCGAGCGTCCGCCAAAAGGCAACCTGGGTGAGAAGCAGGCTTGTGCAAATCTTTCGTTGCGCCTTCTCCATACACGTTCGAGCCCATCTGGTGAAGCTAGATTTATTCTAGTCTCATCTTAGAAGAGAACATTCTTCCAATCATCCACAGTCCAATGGATATGATTCCGAGCGAATCTAAGCCTCAAAGCACATTGACGTGCAGTGAGAAGAGGACCTGTAGCAGGCCGTCTATTGCTCAAATCCACTTCTGCGAGACGTCTACGGATGGTACGGCACGAAATATTCACATTGCGCACCTGCTTGATCAAACCTTGTAGCTGCGTACTAGTAACCGTCCTCCTGAGAAGTGCGCTTAATGTTAGAAAACAACCATAATTTCTGTCAGTTGCTTTTGGCCTGCCTTGAACTGGTATTCTATCATCTCGTCCAGTCTCTTGAAACCTAACAGCTCTTCCAATTGTGGAATGGTGTACTCCGAAAATCCTAGCCACTCACTTTGCGAACGCCCTTGTCGAACCAACATTCTAGCTCTGACCACCTCAGCGTTAAACGACGGTGTACATACATAGTAATTTAAATAAATAATGAATTCAATTATTCTTACTAAATAAAAATGCACTGCATCATTCAAATCACTTCAGAATACTGAGAAATTACCTTTAGTCAAAACTTAAAAGAGGGACTTGATTTGGACTTTTAACTGAATATAAGATACAAAAAAAGGAGAAATAGATCAGATAATAAACATTTTGCTATAGTATTAAGTGTATTTTTTTATATTTAAAGCATTATTGTTTGTAAACAAGTCATTATAAGTCCTGCGTTTCATTGACCGAAAGTTTTATTTGTGTTGCGAAACTTTTCTCCAGTAGTGTATTTTATATACCAGTCTGCAAGTAATTTTTAATAAAATTACATCAGTTAACATTTCCATAAAAAAGTAATATATATTTATACACTAAAAAAGAACGAGGGTATTTCAATATAAGTGACATAATTGAATATTTAAGATGTAAGAGGATCCATGTTGGTGCTGAGTTAGTCTGCTCATTTCCAGACAATAACCTCTCTGTTAGAACTTAATAAGATATTTGTAAAGGTTATGCAAAGTTTCAGTGAGTTGAAAAGTTAATATAATGAAGGAAGTGCACTACCTGCAAAAGATGGATGTAAACGTTGAAAGTCTGCAAATGAAATTTGAAATGTAAAGCAAGTACATTATCGTTTGTTTTAAACTTTAAATTTGTTACAGGCTTGTTGCATTGGTGGTCGGTTATGTCAGGGATATATTGGTAACTACCAATATGTCAAAGACTTATAAAAAGACTAAAACAAATGAATCAACCCAAGTCATTTGTATGAAAAATCTTTGCTCTGTACACATCTACTCATTCATCGAATTTCAACGCATACTAATACTTTTGACTAAAATTTGAAGCACAAATTTGTAAAAAATATATAGCCAATAAGAACAAGAGTTTGAAAAAGACGATGAAAACAGGAGAAGGGAGATGGAGAGATGAAGTCGAGAAGGAGGAGTTCTCCTTCAAGAAACCGTCGCAGAATTAACACCTAAAAGCTCTTTAACATAACGAATTACACTTTACCTTAAAATACTAAAATTCAACATCATACTTCGGGTTAAATAATTCATCAAGTAAAAACCAGTCATTAAGTCAAATCTATCATAAAGTCAAATAACTGATCGAGTGAAATCGATCTTCAAATTAAATAATCCATCAAATTAAAATCTGTCATCAATTTCAAAGAGAATTGCAGTAGCCAGTGGACAAATAGTGTCTAGTCAATGTAAATGTAGCGAATAAAAATTAAATCAGTGTTAAATAAAATAATGAAGTAAAACTACAGTATCAGTTGAAAGTGAGTGAAAAGGGAAATCGCAAACATGTAATTACCGTATAAATTTCCATTACTACTAGGACAAATCTCAAGGTTAAGCCAATAAAATAAATCATATCCAGGTAATTCAAATAAATCATATGCACATAATATTGTAATAAAATAAATTCACCATTTAAACACAATTTAAGTAATTTGGTAGGGGCTTCTTTATAGAAAATTAGCTGTCAACGATTTGAAATAAATACCTAATAAGCAATTAAAAGGAGATTCAGGTCCAATTAAACAATTAATTTAATTGCATGCTATCAATGTTGATTTAATTACCTTTGTATGCAGGAATGATGTATGTAACCTTTGGTGCTACATTTCTTTGTAAATCGTTTTCAAAATATTTGAAGTAGTAATTAAAAATTATTAAACTTCAACTACTTCTATAATGTATATGACATCTGCGCTGCACAGCGAAAACAGCGACACTAAGAAGATCGTTCGCGGAAAAGAGGCAGGCTTGGCCTGAACCTCCATCTTAGTTCCCGCAAAGACTGAAGACCCATCAGTCCTGCACAGTACTGGTACCAGGCTACGTACACCCAACACACAATACACACCCCTAAACCCTAGATCGAAGGCTAACTTTATCACATCATGTCAGAATAGTCATTGGAAAAGCAATTGCAGCCCTCTCTAATCTCTATCCGGTGATTAGTCTCAAAAGCTCACTCCCGCTTTCCATCAAACTGGCTATGTACAAAATCTATCTTCGCCCTATAGTCACCTATGCTTCCCCAGCTTGGTATTCTTTTCTAAGCATAACCGACAGGAAGAAACTGGATTCCTTCCAAAACAAAACTCTTCGGATGTTAACCAACTCACCTTGGCTAACAGAATCGCTAGCCACTCGAGCAGAAGGCTCGAAACACACACATCTGTCCGCAATAGTGACAGATCCTGCTCCCCCACAAGAACGCAGGAACAGACCACTGTGCCTAGTACACGACCCACCATGAAATGACTTAAACGTCTAAGTCATTTCAAACAAGCAAAATTCAAACCCAAGCTCATCCCTAAACCACACCACACTTAAAACAGTCACTACACTTACATACAATAAAGCTAATTACATCACTCACTACTGCAAAGTTTCAAAACGGAAGCAGTAAACAACATTTTGAGAGCTTAACTCTCGCCAAGTTGAAGGTCGTCACAAACATCGCTACGCAACGAAACATCGTAACGCTACGAACACCAAGCAGGCTTCACTTGAATTGCGGCCGCCCTCCTGGCCACACTTTTACTCACTCAGCGGCCCTTATCAAGATCCAAAGAGTCTGATAATCAAGTCATTCGAAACATTAGCCCTCCTGGCAATAATACGGTCCTTTTTACGGCCGACATTTAGTAATTCAATTAAAACGCCCTTCAGGCACATTCTGTCCAACATACGGTCCTTATCAGGGCCGAGACAGTCATCAAACTTTTACATTCTTTTTGTATCTCTTGTTGTAGCCGAAATAATTCTAGCCGCTGTACAATTAAATTCAATCAATCCCCGGTGCGACAACAATATGTTAGTAAAACAATTGCTGAAACAACAATACATCAATGAACTTCCCTGTCTTTGTATTCTTCGCATAACCTAAATTGTTTTTGTAAATATGAATGTCCATGTTTTAATAAAGTTTCTTCCATAATAAAATGCAAATTATTTAATAAAACTGTAGCTGGAGGGAAAATGTTGTGTGGAAAGAAATTTTCTCAGTCGCCATCAAGAAAATTACTGCCCTCGCTGCGGTCGTGCCTTAACATTTCCTTTCGGCGAGACAAAGTGATACTTTACTCAATTAAGACACAAATAACTACTGTATTTCGTTATTTCTTCAAACGGTTCAGATTCATTATAGCTTTCCTATAAATAAAACAAAGCCTTCGAATGCTACTTATTGTTATTTATTTTCTTCGAAATTTCATATGGAGTACTCAGGCTATTTTTATTCAATAAAAGGGAAGAGGTACAAAACAATACACACAGTTACATTAAACATGATTATTTCTTAAATAAGAAATGTTAAAAAACAGTTACAATAAAATTGTCATACAAATTAGACAATTAATGGCTTCTGAGTAACAACTTTTGGGGGTAGTTACTAAAATAGGTTTCATCAAAATTGTGTACTTAAGAATAAAGTAGGTCAAAACTTATTTGATCAAAATTTGATTTATAAACATCTTTAAAATTATGTCCCAACGACTTATTTTTATATTTGAAATTTATCAAAATACCGCCTCAATCGTCAAATTTTGCAATTTGAGTACTGTGATTTGGTAAACATCATTTGTCTACATTCTTTATGTGTCTAAACTGATTCGTTTGCTTGCTCTACATACAGCAAGGATGATATTTATTTAAAGATTTAATCACACCAGGCTCTAGGCAATGTATTTTTGATGCGTTTATTAAAATTAGTCTGTCAGTGTGTATTGAAACGGGCAAACACTGTCACCCCCAGTGTATATTTATAATACCTTCAACATCACAATTAATGCTATTGCCTACTTTATTTGCGGACGTCAATAGGAAAGATGATCTATTACAGTGGACTTTATGGTGAGACCAAATTTAATGTCGGGAGTATACTTAATGTCTGGAGTAGTCAATGAGTACCGAGCATGGTCCCATGAACACGTTTTGGGTTGTCATTAAAAATGTAACATATACAGAGTGTTCATAAAGTATCTTTAACCCCTTTTATTATTTTTGATATTGAAAATAAGTTAATAAAACTTTGTATATAACATTCCGTAACAGGACACATTATTTGACATATCTTAACTTTTATGATTTTGGTTGGCTTGAGGGGGATAGGAGGTAAACAACTTAAAATATAAAGGTAGATAATTTAATATACCATTGAAGAGCTTATTAAACGAAAAACAGAATGGGACAATCAAATTCCTGGAAAAATGTATTCTTATCATGACATCAAAGCAGGCTATTAATTTGTTAATATTAGAAATAAGTAGGTTGTATGTTATTTTCTAGGACTTTGATTGCCATTTACTTTGAAACAAAATAAGATATTAAGTTCTAGTTTGTGTCATTGTGTTTCACTTTTAATGATCTTTTCAAGTTGTATTACATGACCTACCATTATTTTGAAACTGTTAACCCCTTACCCCCCCCCCCACTAAACCCCCAAAAATCATAGAGGGTCAGATATGTCCAAAAACTTTTCCTGTTATGCAACACAAGATATACACAAAGTTTTGTTAACTTATTTTCAGTAACAAAAATAATGAGGGTGGTTAAAGGGACTTTATGAACACTCTGTATATATAAGGGTGTGTGTGTGAGGGTGTGAAGTGGGGTATGTGTGTGGGGGGGGGGGTATGTGTTCGCACTCGAACGGCCACATTTTAAGTCCGATTTGGTCAAAATTTGGTACACACGTTCGTTGTCTAAGTCGCTCGGACAAGTTGGTTAGTCAAAAAATCAAACAACCGGAAGCACGTTTTTATACCGGAAGTAACTATATTTTTTTAATATTTTTCGTACTAGAATGCAACTTTTTAGAGTTTTATATAAAACAATAATAGTATTACATTATTCTGCAAATTTTGTTTTTTTACATCTTACAGCTCATTTGGTTTCCCCAAAATTGATTAAAACGTAAAATACCATAAAAATTTCCGGTTCAAATCCTCGTGGGGGATTTTACCGTGGAGGAATCTTCTGATCCGAGGCCGACGGCCATGTTGGTTCGCTGCGAGCAAAGCGAAGCAGTCCGTAAACTAAGGCCGCAAGTTCGAGGTGCAAACGCTCAAAGTGAGTTTGGCGCTGGAGGTTTATTTGCAAACAAATTCTACAAATATATTTTGTACACACAGACAGTTTTTAATAGCCTTCGTGAGTAGACCAATTTCCCAAATTGTTTGTTGTAACCAAAAAAACATATAGGCTACATTTGATTTTGGAATTCTCTAAAGTTACTGTTCATCCGCGTGATCGAATTATGTTTAATACCAAGCTCCGAAACTAAAAATAAGACAGCCCATTCATTCCAGAAAATGCATTAATTTGTGAAATTAAAAAATAATTTAGCTAAACAAATATATTAGGCGCAATCTCCATAACAATTCTGCTGATATAAATTTCTAGCAGGGTTATCTATATATTTTAAAAAAATTCCTGCTTTTTATTCACTCACTTACTAAAGTTAATACTTAACCAATTTTGATGATTCTTTTTTTATTTAAAATATAATTTAAGTTCTAAGTCACTGTGAAGATAAATATTTTATTTACACTTTTATTTTAGTTACATTCCGAGTTTTAAAACTGCATCAGTATGATAAACTAAATTAATTGGAAATAATTGGTTCATCTGATAACCTAATTTAGTTTTAAATAAATAAGTTATTTACTTTACTCAACTGTCAACAGATGATTTAGGATATGTTATTGTTGATGTGTTCTAGGCCTGATTTGTTGCTGTGAATGTTCGTGTGTAATTATTGATCTATGAAGTTTTGTTTAGGCTTTTTATGTCATGCCTGATAATAAATAAAAGTAGCCGAATATTGTTAAGATACGTGGAGATGGTAATTGAATTGAGAATTTGAATACTTTTAATAAATTCCCATCTCCACTCCTTTGAACCCATTTCAACAATTTATAATTAACACATATTATGCATTGTTATACATCAAATTAAAACATACAATTTTGTGGTACTACAATAAAAATTGCTTAACGTGTTCGTCCACTATATTCAAAAATTTTATTTTGTACATTACTTTCTAAATTTTGACAAACTAACGATATCGCACTATTTATTTATTACAAATATTGTGTAGATGAATTATAACTGTGGTGTAAAGGGTAAAACTGATACTAAGTTTGGTTGTTCCCAAGGTTACAATAACGTAGCTCCATTGACAGAAATCTTATGTTCGTGTAAATTTACCATTTTTCTATATTTTTTTAAAGAGTTACGAAAAAAAATATTTTACTTCTGAAAACAAAATTTAAAGTATGTTTCTACTATGCCTAATAATCTAAAACTATAATAATAATAAACTGAAAAACAAACTATAAACTAAATCTTAAACATTTTCGGTTTTTCTATTGGGATGTAAAGTTTACGTGTCTCAAACAAAAAAGTTTGTATTAGTTAATATTAACTACATAGTTGTTTACCATTATATGTAATATATGTTGCTCAGATGCTATGGCTTCGTCTACAGATCAGAATAAGTGAATTACATAAAAATATTGAACTTAAGAAATACGAAAGTCGATCTCAGATCCGTATCCCAGACTAAAAACTTATACATTAGCTTAGTCCAAATCTATCTATGTTTTCCAATTTAGGGTTATATGCATACATAGCCACTTGGGGGAGGGGGGGCTTTGGGGGAAAATTTTTGAAGTTGCGACCGAGACTTGAAAATTTTTTCTCGGGGGTTTTGGGGGGCTCTGATTTCAATTCTGACTATGTATAACGCCCCGATGCGCTGGGATCTCCGATGAGTCAGGCAGATGGGGGACAAAACGTAAGGGTTTGAAATATTTTGGGATGACGACTTAAAGGTATATAGTGAGGATCAGGCCGTTTCCCATGGCAGCTGTTTCGGCTTGTTCGCAGATCTGAAGTGTTGGGAGGGGTAACAGGAACACTTGTCATCCAAGCAAGGATGCATCAAATCGAACATTCTGCTATTGCATGCATTCACTGGATGTGGCACTACGGCAGCGTTATTTTACAGAGGAAAGGTCCAGTTTTGAAAGGTGTTTGAAAAGTCTCCAGATCTCAATCAGTATGCAGAAACATTTAAAAAGAAAAATCTCAGAATAGAGTATTTGCTGGAATCAGGGGTTAAACTCGCTCTCGCATTGTAAGGTGGAACTTCCAGCTTCCGCAGCACTTATGCGAGCGTGGATGAATCGCCTTCATATATAGAGCTGGCCGAAAGGTTTATACTTAGAGTACACGACGGGGGTTACTAGATCTATTAATGTGGATTTAGCCAAACTATTCCACACCGTTGATGGCTGGATCCAATATTTCAAGAGGGTGTATGTACAAGTTCAAAGTTGGTATAGCGCAGACCTGGATCAGTTGGATTGGCACTGGGACTTTAATAATGGGGACCTTCAGAAAGTTACCATGATGCAGGATGCAGGCCCACGAACAATCATGAAAATTATTTCCTGCGCCTTTATTTATTTAATATTGTACAAAGCATGAAATAATCAAGAGCCAAATTTACCTGACCACAGAATGATAATAAGGAACGCCGTATCTTATGCAGTGATAAGAAAAAGAAAAATTATGCCTTTGATTGCGTACTACACTTTCACTTTAATTTGTCTTCTTGAGGAATGAAAAATCGGTTTTAGTTTGATGTGACACAACTCATGTTTTTAAAGTTCATTACAAATTGTTGACCAGACAGGAGTGCGGTTGGCTGGAGAGATTTACCAAATAGATTTTCTAAGATTCTCGGTTAAGATGAATAACTGTTCCGCAAACAGATTTTGTATAACTCTTTCCGTCTTTTAAATAATTTTAGAGCTGGTATGTTTTCAAAAATCATCCTTTAAATTTAACAATTTTATAAACCCTGAGCCAACAGCTTAGGCTACTTAAAAGGCAAGGTTTTACAAGTTATCAAACGTTTTACCAGAATCTGACTTTATTTTAGTTGAAACATTAAACAGAAAGAACACCCTGTACTATATAACGAGTCTAATTAATATCTGGAATAACTATTAAGAACATAGAAAATAGAAATAAACTATAATTCTTACAATATTATTTTGCAGTGTTAAATACAGTATCTCATACCTTATAGGGGTTGCGAGCAAAGTGAGTTTGTAATATCCTGCAGTTGCGAACATTGTACGTCGAGCATAACTAACTTGCTTTATTAAACTTATACTTGTCGTTCTCTTCTGGCTTTGCTCAATTTAACAGAAATAAAAAGTCTACGTTATATTTCCTCAAGTTATAAAGTTATGTACAGTAATTTTAATTTGCAATTTTCATTAAAAAAATTAATTACACCTAGTTCACTGGAGCCTGACTAACGACCCTTATAATAAATGCCTAGACCAGGAAGCTTGTATTTTAAACAAAAACAGAAATTGTGAATAATCCATTTGCGATAAACATAAAAGCTTGCTGTCCAATTTATGGTGAGAATAGAATGTGTAATTTAATGTTTTATACAGGGTGTTATTTTAAATATTGTGCCAAACATTTCTACACATTTAGCCATTTTGAACTTTACGAAAACACTATAAAGTTTATAAGTAAAAGTAATTGTGAATGTAAAGTAATAGTATATCAAAAACTATAACTTTATAATCGAAAAAAACAAAATATTTAGCATTTTTAATTTAAATTACTAAGTTTTAATTTAGGAATATATTATGACCTTGATGTTATTGTTAAAAATTATCAAGATACAGTCAAAAACCCGAAAATATTATTTTCTTGGTGAAAGAAAACATTGTGCGATATAATGTCAACAAACATATATGTTAGCTGAGTACTCGTGTACGTATCACTACAGTTATATTTCTGTTTTTTTCTTTCTTTTTTTATAGCGATTTTCGTATTTGTATACATTGCCCAAACCAACCCTAGAACTAACACCGAAGAGGCATATTAGGTACTGAATTTAAAGTGTTGTGCTAAATTCTTAGGTATTGTGTTTTATAAATAAACGGTATCAGTTAACTGACACAAATTTTCTCCCAACTTACTGTAGTCAAAATAATATTGTTTTTAATCATTTTACTTACTACTTTTTAGAACAAAACAAAAAAATAATATTCTACCTACGTCAATCGTATAAAAAAATTATTGCCCCAGGCGGGATTCGATCGCGCGACCTTTGAATTACTGGCCGTGCTCGCTACCGTGGTGATACCCCGTGCGGCCGCTGCCGCGATGCTAGATTGACAACACAAACTTGTTTATTTTTAAACATTTCTCCATAATTATAACACGCCGAAGTTTTGATAAAAGCGGGTGGTGTCATTTTTTTTGGCATCTTAAGCACTATAAATACTGAAAATTTGATCAAAATCGTTAGAGCCGTTTTTTAGAAATTAGCATTTTTGTCGTTTTTTATGGGTTTTTAGGGGTAAATTACCCTTAAAAATTAGAAATTCAAAAAAATGAAAAAAACGCCTGGAGATATTAGGGTTTAGTACCTACATACCAAATTTCATGAAAATCGGACTAATAGTGTCCTCTCTGGTCGTGTATACATACAGACAGACTGACAGACAGACACCACTCTAAAAACACTTTTTTGGGTTCAGGAAGCACCAAAACAAAAAATTCCACTAAAAATATTTTTGGGTTCAGGGAGCACCAACACAGATAATTGCACTAAAAAAATTTTTGGGGTTCTGGGAAAACAGATAATTCAACTGAAAATTCAAATTCGAACATTTTTACGAAAACAATACTTTCTCCATATACTATGTATAGGGTGGAGAAAGTAAAAATTATATTACTATCATTGGTTTTTTTCAGACTATGTACATTAAATTTATTTCGTATCAACTACAATAACTACGAACTTGTTTTCGATTGTAAGCAATACAATATTTAGTGGTTTAATTGATTTACTAGTTCTACTTGATCACTGTGCTGACAGGTTTATGTCAATTGTATTAAATGAAATTGGCCGGTCCAAAAAGGTAAAGCTCTAGTTTTGTGTCTGCTTAAACAAATTGAGGCTGTGGCTTATGAATTCCATCTATTCGGCAAAGATAGGCCTACATAAGTAAGCGAGTTTTTGCGCTGCTAGCGGAACGGAGCAACGCGTGAGCAGGGGCTGAGGGGCAAACAAAATCTACTATTATATTTTGTACTCACAGGCAGATATTCAGAGCCTTCAACCAATTTCCCAAATAGTTGGTTGAAACCCTAAAACATATAATCTAAATTTTGGAAATTCGTTCAATTCACGTCAGCGGTTTAAATGGTTAATCAAATTGTTTTATAAATTTAAATTACTGTAAACAGAAAAACCAAGAATAAGTGATTTCCATTTCAATTTATCTTGAAATTTCAAGTTTAAACAAATTTGCTTTGACAAAGGAAATTCTTCCCGTTTATGAAATTTTAAAATTCGTTAAACAAATTGTTATACCCTTAATAACAATTCTAAAATACAGTATAACAGTATAGGGCATCCAGCGACTAAATAAAAAATAATAATAATAATGCTGCGCTTAGTAAGACCACACGATAGAATAAATGTAAACTTCTTTAATATTACTAAGCAGTATTTGGGTTGATAATTATTGAAAAAAGGTTTTTCCGAACTGATGGAAAAGGTGTTAACATTGTCAAAATGGAATTGTCGTAGGCCTAACTGCTCCCAAAAATTAAATGACTGCCTAGTTGCTAGGCAGCATAATTTCAAGCTGTTTTAATAAATTATTTATATTTAACATCATACGACACTTCAAACAATTGGAATCAAAACTAAGTAAATTTATACGTTATACTGTATACACAAACCAAAATAGGTAATTGTTTACTTTAACTTGTCAATCAAAACTACTATAAATACACGAACCTGAACTTTTTTCTTAATAAATATAGTATTTATACACTTCACTGATGCCGGGAAAGCAATATTTAACCATCTTCAACACGTACAATATTAAAAACTTTCAAATCAAAAGTTCGTTATGGGAATTTACATTGTAAAGTGCCGACATGTTTTTCTCAGCGTTCTCCCAGCTTTGCAGGATTTGTCTTGAACTTTTTTGTGTAGAAACGAACAGTTTAGGCAACTCAACTAAGTAAACATACTGTGACTAAATAGTATAAGTTAGTACCTTTTAGGTTTTTTTATTTTAATTATATAATGTGATGATAACTATCCCCGTTTCAGTCCGTTATACGGTCGGTAATTAATTACAGAACCAATGAGATTCAAATGCTGCGGTTAGCTGTTTAGTAGTCCACAGGTTGCATATACAGATTTATACACACCCTATCCAGTACAATAACCTATTTATCGATTTGGCAACGTTGATGAAATTCTATTTCAATTACGCAGTTATTGTAGTTTCTATTGTTCTTAAAGGTACGATGTTATTGTTTGCGTAATTTACGTTTTGTTACATTACTTTCTAATTTGATTGCTTTGTGTGTACTTTTGGGATTAATATTGTTTACTTTATTTAATTCTTACGTGTTTGGTGTAGGCCTATGTTAAGTGATTTAGGCTATTTTCTTATAATTACGTGAAATATTGTAGAAAACTCGAATTTCAACTTTTATTCTTTCATAACTCCTACAAATATTATTTCCCGGGAAAATGTTTGTTGTTTTTACAATCAGTTAGATGTGTTCTTTCATATTAGGCCTATATCAAATTCCCTTAGAAATCGATTGACAAGTTTAAGTAAATTTTTACCCCAAAAAGAAACTAAAGTTGCTTGGTTCTAACGATTGACGTTTACATGTGCTCCCAATAAATTCAATGAAGTTGTCTATAGTAATGTGATTGACAGACAGTATAATTTCAAGCTGTTTTAACGAATTCTTTCCCTTATTTAAAGCGTAAGTTAGGCATACAAAGCACTCATAGAATCTTTTATCTGTTCAGCGATTCAATGTACAAATTATATAAAATAAACACATGTGCAGTAACATTTGAAGTATACATTTCAATCAGTAAGTTTTTATTGTAATACAACAGACCAATAATAAGGAATATCAGTGAATCTTACATTTTCGCCGTAAGTGTGTACCTAACCTCAAAATTTTCCCGAATCGTCCAATGAACTTGTACGCAAAGAGTATTTCACTACACACGACTCTTGAAACACTTATTGTAATCAAAACTAAGTAAATTTTAAGAACGTTAAATAATCAAAAAGAAAAGGAACTAAAGTTGTTTAGTTCTAAAGACAAAAGTTTACTTACGCAAGACGCTTCACTGAACTACGTATAACGGACTGGTAAGGTAGATGTGGTTCACAAGCAACAGCTGACGTAAAGCCTACTGATCGGCCATCTGATAAGCAGTTGTACATTGTTACAAATTGTCGTGATTTACTTAGTAAATCCCCGTTATAAATCACAGGCAGATTAATTAGATACACACCGTAAATGAATAATTTAATTACAACAACTTCATCTAGGCCTACCTAACTACGATGATAGGGGGTTTTAACTCAGTAAATGTGTACCTTTATAAGGATTACTAACTGTAAAGCCTAGTCCACACTAGTAGACATGTTGCACGATTTTGGTCTATAGATGTGACTACGTAGACAACCTGAGACACGTCTATAGACAAATCATCGTCTACGCGCCTGGTGCAGGTCTAAAGTCTCCCGATCGGAATGGGAGACCGTATGCAACGTTAGACATGTTGTGCAATATTTTGACAGTGTGGACGTCAAAAGACGTCACTCTGCGTCTAGAGGCAAGACCCGTCTCATCTATCTCTTGCTACCTCTCTGCTGTTTAAAGTTATTTTAAAAAGTTTAAACAGTTCTTTTGGAAACATGCGGAACTGTTTTACTTCATATTTTATTTCTTGCTTGAATTAATGTAGTAAACACATTTTCCCTTCTTTACACAAGATTTTGAAAATTGGTGCCACGATTCCAGTTACAAACGCAACATGTGAGCGTTCGTTCTCAACTCCAAGAGGAGTGAAATCCTACATAAGGAATGCCACAGGTCAAGATAGGCTTAGCATTAATGTCAATTCACAGAGATGTTCCAGTGGATCAAGAAGAGGTGCTAAATAATCTTGCCAAAAATAAATCAAGGCGACTGAATTTTATTTTGTAACTATTTTAAAGTGAACAATTAATTAACAATCTTTAACTGTGTAACACAATTAATTCCACTTATATTTATCTTGAGTTTATTTTTAGCATTGAATATTTTTATACCTATAGTCAATATTTGTATAGTTTAAAACCATAGTTATATGTATTATTAAACCATATTGCGTTTTATTTTCCCAATAAATAAATATAATACTGTAATATTGTATATTTTACACGGCTTATTAGTATTATTCCTTCTGTAACAGCCTAATTATTTATTTTAATGTCTCAGTAACGATTTCAAAAATTGGACCTTAAGTACAAATTTTTGCACCAAATTACTAGGTTTTTAAAGTAATTTAACTCTTCAAATACCCTCAAAGCACACTTTTAAGCACTCAATTTCAAAAATCACGGTATTCGTTTTTTTTTTTTTATTTCTTAAGATGTCTCACTCTGTCCAAAACTCTTCTCTAAATAACGCTTCTTTTTACTAAAAAGACGAAATCGAAAATGTTTGCATTCAGTCTGGCCAACGTCTATTTTATGCATTTAACTCTCTATTCTTTTTTCACCATTGTTTCTATTTATTATACATGCATTGTCTTCCTTGTTTAATTTCAAACACTTTTTTTCTCTAGCTGATTTTGGTTTAATTAATTACTATAGCCGGAAATTATAGTTTTTTTCTGTTAATAGTATACTAATTTCTTTTGTCATATTTTACTAACGTTCTTCAGTTCTCACGTGACTACCACCACTCCAGATTTTGTACGTTGAAATTTAGGCCGTCTATGACTAGCTAAATCTTGTCTAATGATTTTAACTAATTATTTCCCCCAATGTCTGTATCTTTATAATGGATAGTCCGATTTCAATTATTGATGTATCACTTTATTTGTTTTGTCTCACTGGTTAGTTGTCGGTTTATTGGTTCTTTCATTGTTTAATTTTCACCAACTGTCACTGTCTTTTAACTAATTTTGCTTGCTAATGTTTACTTTTAAAGTTTTTTCTCTGCACACTGTTAATTTTGTATAAATAATCCCTTCCCCTCTACTTCTCATAAACTATTCGTTTGGCATATTACTTATTATTTATATATTACTAAATTTTACTTTTCTTATAAACTATTTCACATTTAATTACAAGAATATTATATTTTTACAAAATTATTTAGAATTACAACGCATTCAATCAATTGCAATACGTAACTGAGAACATAATTATTATTAAACAGCAGACCTTATCGGGCACTCCCTATCACAATAACGGCTAACAACACTAGGACGGGAAGGAAATTTGTCATCACTTTTCTTTAAATTATGGAACAGCTAGTTTTCCTGAAAGGTATACAAGTAACACCATAATATCACGTTTTTGATAAATTTACAAAAAAAAATTTGGAAAGCGGTTGACCCTAAAGGCCATCCCTGTAACTTCCCGCTATGTTTTGAACTGCCATAACTTTTGAATGAATCAACCGATTTTTATGCAATTTGCGGCAATCGATGCAGTTTTTTAAGTCCATTGAAAGAATCAACAACAAAAATTTTTCAGATGAAAAGTTTCGGAGAAATTGAGGAAAAACACTTTTTTTTATTTTCTTTCGTTCACGATATCTCGCGAATGAATCAACCGATTTGTATGCGATTTACGGCAATCGATGCAGTTTTTTTGAGTCCATTGAAATAATCGACAACAAAAATTTTTCTGATGAAAAATTTCGGAGAAATTGAGAAAAAACACTTTTTTTATTTTCAAAACCGATTTTGACCGGACTGGTAGCGATCGACGTCGCTTTTCAAGGTTAAAAGCTGATTAGATTTTGGAATTGATTGGTATAGCCGTTTAAAAGTTATTTTAAAAAAACCTGATGTGAAAATTTTTTATTTCTTAGTTTTTTCTAAATTTCTCAGAACCAACCGGTCCGAATTAGTTGAAATTTTCAGGAAATGTAAGTTTGATGGAACTCTTTAGAACGCCGTTTGGTAGGATCCAATCGGTTAAGCCGTTCAAAAGTTATAAGCGGGTCACATACTTACATACACACACACATACATACAGACAGGGTGACACCCTCTCGGAAGTGGTCAGGGAAGATTCCTAGGACCTCAAAACGTCGAGATCTGATGAATACTCGATTTTCGAAAAACGGGGTGAAACCAATAACTTCCCGATTTTAGAAAATTTTCAATTTTCTTAGCGGGAAGTTAAAAATGTATTGAAAACGAAACACATCACTAAATTAAAAGCAAAAATAGTTTTGACTGATTAAATAAAACCGTTTTAAACGACGGACTCACAAGAATTTATTTTGCAAAAACTAATAAAATTAGCAAGACCTTAGAGGTCTTAATTATTGACAGCATCTGTATAAAACAATGGCTGCTTGTCTGAAACTAAACATGACTTTATTATACAATAATTATGACAATAAGGGGATTACAGTTTTGAGTGGGAATGAGATGGTGAAAATGTTATTCACTGAAAATGTTAATGTTTAATGTTTAAGAAAAAACTAGGATTTTTTTAATGTTCATTGTGGTTTGTAAACAAGACATAAGGGACTTTCCTTTTGTCCTGCAGTAGTGCATGGCCTCTGATGGTTTGTTAAGCATTGGGTTCGTGCCTTAGTGAGTTTAAAAACTTAAATATGAGTTCTTCAAGTGTTGGGATTGTATGTTCTTCAGAGATGGTTACGTTCGATGCGGCGTTCCATGGAGAGTTTGTAATGCAACGGAGAGTTTTACTTTTGAATTAGTCCAACCTTTTCTTCCACGCAACAGACAGAAGCGAATACCAAGCTAGAGATGCGTACGTGAGTACTGGATGGATGTATGTCTTGTACACGGACAACCTGATTCAAATTGGTAGTGGGCTCTCAGCGTTTATGACTGAAATGAGTCTGCCAGGACAGACTTAGCCCTTGACATGATGGTTAAATGCTATGTGGGATTTGTTCAGAGTTAGTTGCACAATGGAAGTAGACGCTTAGTATAGAAGTGGATGACTTGTATTTTACCTGTTTTTACTGCAATTCTCCATTTCCTGAGGCATGGTTGCAGCCAACTGTTATTGGATGACTGACGAACCATATTCCAGGTTAAGAGAACTGTAGTAAAACATAGTGTCATCAGCTAATAGTCACGGTGATACTTTGGCTATGACTGGAATGTCGTTAGCGTCTGAAGGTACAGTAACGGTCCAAGTACTGAGCCTTGGGGAACTCCCGCCTCAATAGGACGTGGAGTGTATAATCTACATTCAACAGCAACCTGGAACCATCTACTGTCGGGTATGAGTTTATGAGACGTACATAGCGTTTAGGAACTGGCTGCGTGTTAGCTTATATAGTAAACCTTCCTGTCATACTTTGTCAAATGCTTTTGATATATCCATTAACACTGCAATAAATCGTTGACGTTTGTTGAACCTATCAGATATTAATAACTTTAACAAGTTATAGTGCGGTGGAATGTTCACTTCGGAAGCGCATTGCTCCGGGCGAATGTCGCCTAGTCATGGTTTCTAGATAATATGCTAATTTAACTGTGATTCCTTTATCCAATCCAAAGAGACTAGACTCTGACAGACAGACGGGATCACCTACACGGATTCCGTTTTTCTTCTTCACGAACGGCAACATAATTTTTATCGCTCTGCATCGAAAGTAGTTATTTTCGTTACCAGCTGAGAGCACGAACGTGGTCGTTTCCCAATCTCTAATTTAGAGGTAGGGTAAAATGTTCAGCTTTTGTCCATTGTACTAACTTAGTTTCGTGTCTCTTTGAAGACTTTTATGCGTTTGAAATCAGCCGGCCTACACAATATAATTGCTAAAACAAAAAGTAAAATGTTACTTTTGTGTTTACGTGTTTGAAAATTACCTAAAAACTTACGCAGGACGAAAGTTAGAGGTGTCTCAGGTGGAAGAAAAGTACAGTTATCTAGGATGTAAACAGTACGGCTGCTGAGAACACACACTACAAGTTGAAAATCAGAAAACTATAGACAGCAAAACAGATTTTTTAAATATCGATGACATTTTTTTAAACTTAGGTGTGATGTCAGTAGACTAACAAAAATCCAACAAAACGATAATACAAACATGACCATTACAAACGTGGAACTTTAGAACGAACTTCTAAACGAAGTAATATAATCAATGTTACCAATAATCAAAATTGCACCATAAGAATCAATCTGAACTTTTAGATTGTTGGATTTCTATGTTGATTAACTCTGTAACTCATTATCGTTAGTTAAAAATGTTAATTAAAAGTGTATATTATAAGAAATGTACATGTTTTCAGTTTTCTTAGGTCTGTTATGTGTGTATGTTTGTTTATTTTTTTGCACCTTGATAAAAATTATCGTTCATATGTCGAACCGGAAGTGCTTTTACGGTGCTTGATTGAATATTGTTAAACACTTACGCGCACCGGAAAAGGTCACTTTTGGTTATAGTAATGAAATATACTGTGCTCTGTGCCATTAACGAACACACTACATAACAAACTAAGTGCGTTTTAACTGTCCGGTTTATTAAAGAGGAAAAGTTCAATTTAAAAAAAGAGTGTTTTTTGCTTGTTTTCAAACATTTATGATATGGCTAGTCTTTGGATGTTGACTACAAAAGAAAAAGACAAACAAAAAACCTAATAAGGTTTGTGGTTGTCCTAATAAAGTACGCAACCAAAGAATGTATCATAGTGGTAAGGATGAACAACTTGTATAAAATAATCTGCTTCGTTTATAAATGTATTCCTTTTAACGTTTAAACCAATTATTATAAATTATTATTATTATTATTATAAATTATTATAGTACTGACTAAGCAATGAACAAGTAAACACGTGTGTCCATCTTATACGATAGTAAATTAACATTGCGTATATTTTAAATGTAGTTTTGTGTTTCAAAGTGTTGTGATGTATGTTAATGTGTTGTGTTGTGTGTTTTGTGTAATTTTAAAGTCGACGAGCATTTAAATTAAATGCTATAACATTCGGAGCATTAAATGCTATGGAGTTTCGGTTTGACAATGCCTGAATAAAATAGGCCAAACGGTCGTATCCGATTAATAACAACGTTTACTGGACGGCGAGCAATATTATAAATAAGGTATTTATTTCATTATAAGTATATTATAACCAGTCCATAAGGCAGAACATCAGTTATAATTATTATAAATCTGATGAAAGTGTGTAAACCACTCCACTGATGCTTTTAATTAATTGAATTAATGTCTGTACATGAATAAAAGCGATAATTGTTTGATTTGATGGGTTTTTTTTTAAATAATCACTAATTAAATTGTTTTAAATAAAACCCTTATTTATTTTATTTTTATGGATTTATTGGGATAAAAAACAAGTATTATTACGCGGGTAAGGGAAACCGTTCTGTATATTCCTGATTCGGAAAACATCGACTCTTGGTTAAAAGCCAAGCATATGATGCATACATCTGTATCTACCGGCGCGAATGCTAGCACTTGAGCAAACCGCTACTAACCTGACTAAAAACATCAGTACCGGGTAGGCCTACATCTCTTTTAACACGTTAACTGCTAAGGACGCACATATTGTGAGCTTGACACTGAACACTATGAAAAGCGGCCGACGCCAGTGCATTGCACGCTAATTTTAAGCCTTTGTGGTATGGACGCACATGTGCGACTGCTTTAAAATATTAGTGATTATTACGTAGAAAGGTTCAGAAATAAAAAATAAATAATTTCTACTCATTTAGGCTATAAATATAAAAAATAAAATGTTAGCTCCTAGCGTAGGAAATACGAAATTTGCGTAGCAGTGAACGTGTTAAGTGTGAAGTTCCATCCACTAGTTCGTTTGAAGAATGAGTCGCATTAGAAAACGGTGTGGGAAAATGTTTTTTTTTCTCTACTTACGCCCTTTTCCCACACCCACAGCCCATCGCGCTAGTGCGAGGCCAAGAGCCAGGATTCACGCCGATATCTGTACCAGTCGTTAGAAATAGTAACATTTTAGTAACATTGTAAACTGTGCAGCGTAAAGTGAAGGGTAAATGAAAATAGTTTTTTTTATTCTTGACGTATAAAAACTAATAAACAAAATAAATATAGTTTTGTTTATTAGTTATCATTAGTTCTATATATTTTTGACTCAATTGTGTCAAACCATTAATAATAGGCCTACATTATAAAAAATACGAAAAAGCTAAAAACAGTACGATATAGCTTTGGGTAGTTTCGGGCGCTCGGGTGGGATTTGAGGTATGTTCTTGAATGTGTGTGTGTATGAGAGTGTAAGTGTGTTTATGTATATGTTTATGTATTATAGTGTAGCATAATTAACTTTTAGTTTTATTTTACTTAGTAGACAAATGTGTATATTTTTAGTTTTTATTCATTATGTTTTAGAAGTAATTATTATTTTTAGTTTTGTTTATGTATTCATTTTTATTTGTAATATGAATTATTGTGTATTTGTGTATTTTTTGTTTCGAGGTTAAGTGGAAGAGAGGACCCAATGGTCCTAACTTCGCCTCAATAAATAAAGATGATAAAAGATGATAAATATATAATCTACTATTTATTTTACTTCCAAGAAAATATAAAGAAAAACTTTTCTTCTTCCACCTCTCTTTCTCTAGCCTTCGTTATACAATCAAGGACAATTCGACAGTTTTGACATAGCTTCTCTTTCTCTCTTTCTTTCTCTTAGGAATTTGTTTATTTAAATTGTACGATGTTTGAATGTAGGCGTGAATGTTGTTTATATGTAGTTTATTCTTTTTCATGAATAATTATGTTTGAAACACATAAAAAAGTGTTTAGCTAAAAATAATAAGGTTATATTATTTTGTAAATTTTAAAATAAATTGTATTAGTTTTGGGCATTCTTTTCGTCTTTATTTTGTATTTTATTTATTTTTAAGTAGTCGAATACGTTTTTGTTTTGTTTCAGGTTTAAGCTAAGTGTGTAAATATCTATATAAACATTAATTGAGTATGAGTTAAGTAGAAGAAAGGAGCCGATGGTCCTAACTTCACCCGAAATGAAATGCTGTAAAACAATTAATCATTCAATCATAATGGACTTTTCTAGTATGTTCGTATATATGTTTTTATTTTTTAAGTGGATTGGATATTGAACTCTGAATTTGGGGAATATGACCATGAAACACAATTACAGAAAAACTTTAGGTTCAAATTTTCCAAACAGGAAGAGGGGACTGAACCGGAAGCACCAGTACGATATACAACAGTTGATAGGCTTACTTTATTAATGAGTAAAATTGTAACATTGTTCGATTGTAACGTGAGACGAAGTGAATATTTTTATTTCAAATATAAAATGGCAAATGTAAGCAAGATTTTTCCTTCATAGAATTCTGTATTGGTTCTTCGTTCCCCAACCCCTGGTTTAGCTCAGATCAAACAATTTAATTAAAAGCTAAATTAAAATGTTGTATGGATCAAACGTTAAATAAACTTAGGCTAATCTAAAACAAGAATTATTTCAAATATTGTCCAAAATCTAAAGTCATAATATATTATAATATATATTATATTAATAATACATTATGATTTTAATATAAAATATTATTTATTTATTGTCAACTGTAGTCTCTAGTTTTACTTTACCTTAATTATGTGGCTACATGTTTCACTGCCACAGGCAGCATCATCAGGCCAGCTATCTATGCCCACTCAAACACTCATATTACACAACACTTAATTTAATATATATGTTCGTACCTAGGTTGTACACGTCGAAAAAAAAATAAAATTGGTTAATACAATAATAATTTAACTTGACACTTGAAAGGTATCCCACCTTAGTTCTTCACTTCCTACAAGACTGATTTGGAAATGTAAAAGTGCAGTTCTGTTCAATTCTTATAAGATTGTACTTCTGCAGATTTCCTTATGTTTCTTTGGTTATATGTGGTTCTATATTTATAATATATCAAATTATAAATTGAATTTGGAAGTAAAATTAAATTTATCATTTAAATAAAATACATTCCAAAGATCAACGAGTTTGCAATTCTTTCAAGAAATACAACTACAACATACAGAACAAGAAACAGTTTATCACAATATCTCAACCACAACAAAAAATAACAAAGACCTATACAACAATAGCGGCTTATACAAACTAAATTGCAGTGATTGTGATAAATATTACATCGAACAAACAGGCAGAACATTTAGAGAAAGATTTAAAGACATATACCCAGCAGCAGAAACAATAAAACTACAAACTCTGCATTCACAGAACATTTAATTAATAACCAACATTATTACACCAGCATACAAGAGAATATATCAGTGATATATATATATATATATATACTAGCTGGCCCGACCCGGCTTTGCACGGATAGACAAATCAACCTGATACTAATAATTAGCCCAAGTGTTTTAGTTCATTGTAAAAAAAAAAAAATGTTCATTGTAGGCCTAACCTAAAATTATATTCAGTTTTGATCCAAATCAGTTGTTGATCAAAATCAGCTGTTTTAAGCTTTTCATACGAACAGCTGTTTTTTGTGCCCATGATAAAATCAAAAGAAATCTTTCTTCTTCTTCCTTAAGATTGACCTTCCATAAGATTAACATTGAAACTTTGTGGGCCACTGGGACGTAGCCCTTATCACTAAGGGGTATGAAAAATAGATGTTAGCCGATTCTCAGACCTACTCAATATACTCACAAAATTTCATGAGAATCGGTCAAGCCGTTTCGGAGGAGTACGGGAACGAACATTGTGACACGAGAATTTTATATATAAGATTTATATAAACAAAAACCCACTCAATCACTCATTCACTGATCACAGTAGGCTATCTCAAAAACCATACCCCCTAGGAACGTAAAATTTGGTACACATATTGCTCATAGGCACTAGAGGCGCACTAATAATGGATTTTTAAATATTTGACCTTTAAGGGTTGAACCAACTCCTAAAACAATAAATATTATTTGTTATTCTGTCCTTAATGATGGAAAGCTGAGATTTATTTCTTACAAGATTTCTGAACAATAAACAATAATCACCAAACTAATTGAAAATACAAATGTAATAATTCACTTTCGTGAAATAATAGATGGAAGAAAATTAAAGAAAAATATTATAATAATTATGTAACATTCTGATGTAAAAAAACAAATTCCCTGTAGCACAACAAATTATTAGCACGGATATTCAGCTAGTATAATATAAATAACACACTAAGTAATAAACAACCTAGAAAAATCTTAAATTATGAATTGAATTTTGCTTCCAATTGCGTTTATAATTTGACATATTAATGTGCTTTATCTATTCTTCTTTCAGTCAGACTAATTTACTATACAAAATATATAGTACCAAATTATTAGTACTTTTTGTAAGAAAAATTCTGTTTTTGAATTTTTGTGACTTAAGGCTGTCGAAAACCAAATGCTATACTAGATAATGCTATAGATTTGCATTATATCGCACCAGCAATGCAAACCAAAAGCTATGGTGTATACTGTAGTATAGTTGCTATCAAATTATTATAAAAGTTCATTAATTCCATGTGTTTTCTTTTCTTTAACATTTTTTAAATATTTATTTTCTGTAATTGGGCCTATTTATGAAATAAAAAAAAATTGTAAAATTTAAGAATACTTTAACAATACCCTGTGCTACAAAATCACTTATAACTTACCACTTTTATTTAAATTCTTCGCTAACACTTTGTGCTCTTTAGATTTGTAGTCAAGGCTACTTCTTAACCACACACAAAGATGACTCTTCACCTCTTCTACTAAACTGTCCAATTTCCTTCTTGGTGAGAACTGATGCAATACAAATACAATAAAAGCACATCTTGATTAGCTAATTAGTTGGATGGCAAAAAATAGATTATTGGGTTTTAATATAAGAAAGCTGGTTCGCATTAAAAAAAATAACTGTTAGTAATGAGGAGAACATTTAGGCTACTCTACCCTAACACAGTAAGGGCAGATAAGATATTATTAAATACAAATCATAGGTAAAAGGCATACAAAAGTCTTCATATCAAGTGCCTGTGATTAATTCAGTTTAATTTAGTTAATGTCATTTTAAGATCTGGTATTCTAAGAGAGACGGATTCTGACATTAAATACTTAGGAATTATAAGTAAATAATGAGCTGGACTTGTGAGAACAATATAGATGAAATAAAACAATAACACAAAAACTCACAACAAATGTGTTTAATAAATCAAACGCGTTTCAACGACAAAGTCGCCATCCTCAGTGATAAAGCTACAAAAGCCAAACTACAACTACTGTAGTAGTAGCTACAGTAGTATCTACAGTAGTTGTACTTTGGCTTTTGTAGCTTTATCACTGAGGATGGCGATTTTGTCGTTGAAACGCGTTTGATTTATTAAACGTATTTGTTGTGAGATTTTGTGTTATTGTTTTATTCCATCTACTTAGGAATTAGTTTTGACGGGCTACATATTGGGAGCTACATGATGCACATTTTATTTCAAAATTAATAATGGCTTAATGGAAATTTTATATGTTAAGATGAATCATTGACTGTTTTAAAACTTACACTTAAAGCTTTAGTAAACTTGAAAATGGGATAAACTCCTGGGGGTGCTCTTTTAACTACTCAGAAAAAAATATTCGTACACTTTTAAGGAAGATAAGAAAACTACTCTTTTAAAATTTCCAAGCCCCTTACTATTGAGGCATTTATTTATTTGTAAAGTAAGGGTTGACACGAAGGGTGTGCAGAATAAGCACAATGGAAGACTAAAAACCTGCAACATATGATTCAAAGAAAATACAACTAATCTATCAAAGGATAGAGCAAACTTTTATAGGTTAAAGATTAAGTTGTTAAGGGTCTTCTATACCTTGCGTAAAACAGCAAAAATATGCACATCGTATTACCGTGTTTCGGACGCCGTTTTTCAACCTAAAAAGTTGTGAAACATCTTAAATTGTTCTTAAAGGCTTTGTGCTTTTGTCTTGTACCTTATAATTGAAAGAAATCGTCGGCAACTCCTTTTAATCAACAGTTTAAATGAGTAAAAATCGATTATTTTTAACGCATTTTTTGGGAATTTTAAGCAATAATTTCCATATTTTAAGGTAACACGTAAAAAATATAAAGCCTTTTTTATAACTTAAAATAGTTTCCCAGATTATTAATTTATAAATAGAATCCGAAACACGGTATTACGAATGCATGTTTCAACGATTTTGCGGCTTGAGTTAGGCCTTTTGCATTGAAATCATACTGTACACTCGGGAGTTTTCTTCAAGGTAAAGAAGAGCCTTAATTCTTTGCAGAAAGAGAATGTTCAGATTAATTTAGGAACAAATTCCATAAATAAGAAATAAACTGAATAGAATATGTTTTGTATGAAAATTAAACACTTGTTTTAATATTTACTGCCAAGGATGGATTTTATTCAAATTCATTGATCTGTGAAGTAAACAATGATAACAACCTGGTTGCATGGCTGTTATTTCTTATGATCGCATTTACAAAAGTGTTGCGTAAACAAGTGTTTAGCAAATTCTGAGTCATTTTGGGTGTGTAATACCAGGACGAAACAGTTCCATACAATCCTCTTCAATATAACTTAGGCCTATATTTCATCTAATTTTGAAGATAATCTTTTTTAATTAACAGAAATTCGTTTATTAACATCTAAATTATAATTATCATCTCAGATGACAATAATTGTAAATTATACATTAGTAACGATATTTGCTTATAAACAAGACGAAAAACTTAATTTTCAGTCGAGTCACTTAAAAACAGTAAAACATCGGGGTGAATTTTGTTTTCAAAGCATAACCAGAGCTTTGAATATATGCATATCTGTGAATATAGGATGAAATGTTGGAAGTGTAGCACGCGGTTGTTGGGTTTATTTTTGTGATAACGAGATGTTACTAGTTGCCTTTTATAGTAAACTTTAAATAATTTGAAAATAAATAGAAATTGTCCAAATGAATGAAAAATCAGTTTCGCTTTAGTACTTAAATATAAAATTCAATCTATTCTCAATAACTGATTTATACATTACGTATTTATAAAACTAAATGTAATTTAGTTAGTTATCATAAAAAGTACAAGTATAATTTAAAGCTATTTTCCCAGCCCTGAGTACTGCAAGTACACATGAGTTGGTACTAAATCAGGGTTGACGTCATAGCTTCTTGGTAATTTGTTCAGAAAGTGATGTAATGAAGACAATAGTTTGTCTAACAAAATACATTGTTAGTACATAATGCATTTGTTTGAATGTATAAAATAAAATAGAAAACTTTTACCATTCTCGATTCCTTTTTTCAAAACCGTACAAGAATCGGTTTCATGCTGCTAGATGGTGATTATTAGTGCTAACCCATCTCCAATTCATGCATCTATTGTTTAACAGTGTCCATTCTTTTATTTCTTTACAAAAGTTTACTTTATTTGAAAGCAAGAGGTGAGTTATTCGTTTTCATAAACCCACTGTAGTTCTTTTCTAAAATGTAGTATGTTTCCAAGTGAACTGCTTCAATCGTCTTTTAGCCATATTTTGTATTCAATTGCTGATGAATTGTAAACTTACTAATCCAACTATCCGACCACAGTCCTTCAATCGGTGAAGGTAAATGACTCGCTAGTCAAACACCTTTCTGTAAGTACTGTGCAAAGAAAGCTAGTCA
>JAGFPH010001191.1:71786-87409 GCA_018207615.1 Philaenus spumarius
TGTGAGTAATGTGCAAAGAAAGCTAGTCAAACGTCTTTCTGTGAGTAATGTGCAAAGAAAGCTAGTCAAACACCTTTCTATAAGTACTGTGCAAAGAAAGCTAGTCAAACGCCTTTCTGTGAGTACTTTGCAAAGACAAATACGAGTGTATAAATTAGTAGATAATATAACAAAGAAAGTATAAAGGAGCTTAGTGAGATGAATGCTTTGGAATCTAAGCTAGTTAGATTGTCTGGTTTGTAATATAATGTATTCCGATAACGCATTGACAGCACTAAGTTAAACACCGTTGTATAAGTATTATGCAAAATAAAATACCAGAGTTTGAGTTATTTTGTAGATAAAATGACAAAGAAGACACGAAGAGCTTAGTGAAATGAATGCTTTTAAAGGCGAACAAGACAGACTGCAAGTTTGGGATGTAATTTTACAAGATGTTGAATTTGTAACGAAATTTATGCAATGAACTTTCAAAGTAGAGACTGTATTACGGGTTTTAAATAAATGTTTTTAAATGTAATTGGATTTATGAGAAAGAACACTATTTATAAATAATAAACAGAACTCAGTGTCTCAAAAAAGTTGAATACTCAAACGCGTTTCCATGACCAAGTTATCATTATCAGTGATGGTTACGGTTACGAACTTATAACTTCAATCTAGTGTATTGTAATAATCCTTAAATAAATAGTCAAAGAAAGGATTAATATGAAATAAATACAGGAAATTATGTTACCTGTTAATTAGTCCATCTTGTGACTTCGTTATGCTTTCCTAATACAACGCATTTCGAGATCGTTATCACTTTTTCAAGTATATGTTATAAGTTTTGAGGTGGTCATAACAACAACACAATGTTCATTAAATACAAAAAATATGCAACACATAATTTTAATACTAGACTGTTTTAGTTGGTAGGTGTACACCATCGCGTCGACTATGGTAAACTAAACAACCAATTTTAGTTTATTGTTATTTCGTTTTGTGAAGTGACTGGCATACCAAAAATCATGGAACTAAATACATGATTAATAAGTTAGATTTATATTGGGATTACAAAATCAAAATCAAATATTCAAAAGTAATTATTAAGGAGGGCGTTAAAGAAAATTCCAGGTAAACTCAAAACATTTGAAAAGTGATTTTATAAAAAGGAAAAAAGGAAATTGTCAAATCATATAAATTTATGTGATAATTCTAACTCGCTCGCTGTCTCTGAGAGTTAATTGAAAGGGTTGAAAATGCAAACAAGCTTTAAATAGTATATTATGTAAAGTTGTTATAAATAAAAAGTAGATTTAGACAATAAACTAATAATATTCGATTCAGCATTCAGATCAATTGTGTTTTACGTTCCTCATATTTGGTTATCCGTTCAAATAGACAAATTTAGCAGATAAGGTATGACAACTTTTTAATTTACCTCGTGTATAGTCCCCAAGTTACATGGTTTAAAATAGGACATCCATCAAGGGATTAGTTTAACAATTACTTTCCTCTAAATTAAATATATTTAGTTTCAAAAATGAATCTCCATGCAAAGAGAATATAACACAATTCACAGCTAGATTAAAGGTAAAGAAATTAGGTGTTAAGGAGATACGAACTCTACAGATTATCTATGGAATAAAAGTAATTAATTTATAAATGTGCTGTAGGATACCTTTAATTCTTTTGTGGTTTTTCTTAACTCACTTTGATACTGACCACGGTTACAGAATAGTATAATGAATAGGTAGAGTTCGTTAAAATATTGTTACGTCTCCGACTTCACATTCTGTAATTATCCTTATCGACTAGTTACAACTTCTGCCTACCTTCACTAACTTCCAAATAGTTTCCCTTTTCTCCGCCAGACGCCACCTCCGTACAGTATCTACTTTGGGCATAGTTCGCTATTAAGCGGATTCCTTATCAAGATATACCGAACAGCTGACTCATTCTGTGGACCGTTAACCTTGCTTCTGTAGAACATTCGAGAATAGAGTCCGCCATTGCTTCCACTACAGGAAAGTCCACCTTGTCATGTCGCTGATATAGTTAAATTATTGTTGTGGATTAATTCCTTAAGTTTTTTGTCGCGAGTTATGCGGAAGGCCAATTAACATGCCTTTGTTATAAGCCTTTATTTTGTCAATACCAGTTACACTGGTTCAACTTCAGGGAATATTTAACCATACAATGCCATAAGCTACACCACAGCTGCGCCTTACTGAAAAGGCCTACTTTCCAACAGGACTTTAAATACAATAAAAATTCTTATATCTACAGTGTTTTAGTTACAGACAGAGATTAATTTAAAATATGAATGATCTGCAGTTGATTTTTGTGTTAAATATTAAACGGGCTGTATTTTGAAAAAGTAATTTTGTATATGTATACTATATAGGACATGTTTGTATTTAATAATTGGGAGGAGCAAGCTAGCACATTTTGGAACTTAGCCCTAAGGGCTGCATATTAGAAATTATATACCCTTTTTTTTTATATATAGAGAGACGTCTCATAATCAATTTTGTTTATTTATTCAATTATTTATAATTAATTTTAGAGTTGGCCAACGACATATATATTCTTAAACAAATCCATGGTATTGCATGTTAAAACTTTGTAACTTGTTAATCTTTTCTGTATAAATTCTGTAATTATTATTAAAAGGGAGGGTTTTTGATTTTTATTTTTGGGGAGGGCTTTTAAATTCAACTTAATAAAATATATATGTATTCTTTTAAATCTGAAGTTTTTCTTGTATTAAGGGCATATAAATAATTTCATTTTCTTGTATTAAGGGCATATAAACTTTTTTTTACATTTTGGTTAATAAAGCCAAAATTTACATCTATTTCTATGGTTTATTGAGTTAACCTCTAGGTATCTTGTGTATTGTGAGTAATAAGCTGAAACATTCCTACGTTTGGTGATATTTTAAATTTTAAGGTAAGTTTTGAACATGACCAATCTATGTGGCCCAGTATTGCTTCCGATTCCCTATTTAATCGTTTTGTAAGATTGGTACAATATAACAGATGTTTATAACTATTAGCTTTAAAACATCAACACCCATTTAAGGTTATGTTTACTACTATTGTTTTAATTTTTTTATCGAATAGTATATCGCATGCGCCAGCTTCTATTGTTTAAAATGTAACAGCTGATTTCATCAGTCAGCTGTAATACATCATCTATTAGAAACTTTTCAGGTTATGTTTACAAACAATTATTACTTTAACTTTTGGTTACCGAATAGTACATAGTTTTCGAGGTTTTATAAAACAACTGATTTCGTCAGTCAGCTGTAAAAAACAACTACGTGAACCTTTTCAGGTTATGATTACAACTTTTACTTTTGTTTTGATATTATAGGAATAAAATTGTACATTGATACATCTGATTCGTTCTGTCATGTCTATAAATAAACTAATTAAACATTTTCATAAATAATCGTCCTATGCTTTTTTGATGCATGACATCTAGACATTAAATTGTACAAATAATTACTTAAATGTTATTGTATTTTGTATTTAATTTGCTTACATACAATTAAAATCTAATTTAATATAAATAAGGTGCACATTTCTAAAAATCCTTCTATGACCAAAATAGATTTTTACAAATATTTTTTTTAAAAAGGATGGTGCAGTGATTAATGAAAATGTGTAAGATTGCGCCTCATGCTTTTTTCCTTACATGGGCGCACTCTTAAAATTTTTTTTAGACATGTATTGCTATACATTATTTTTTTAATTTTTAGTCAATTTTTTAAAAAATATTGCTAAATATTTACTTTGGTATATGAAGTATACAAGATGATATCACTTTATATTTTGAATTTCCATTTCGTATAGTTTTCGTTTTGGGAGTTGGTACAGAAACTTTAGTACTTTATTTCTCCCAACTCTCCTCGTATTCGGCTGATAGAAAGTGATTCTACATTTCGTTCAATAAAGTAGAAACTTTCTTCACTACTATGGGGAATCAGAGAGTCGAGTTGGTTTAAGTCACTCGTCCAATCTGTTACAGTTGAAATCTTTATCACAGTTGCATTGGTTCGTCATTACTGGAGTTCGGTTTACCTGCGATATAAGTAAACTCACTCGTATAACTGGCGTAAAAAAGCAAAGGCAAATTCTAATCGGCTCGTCGTTGAAGCTGCACTCAGCTGTACAAACAACCGTTGCCAATGTTTACTTAACAGCTTTTATATATCACTTTCCTTGACAGTAAATATTTATGGCAATCATCGTGTTAGATTTGATTTAATTATTATTGTCGACAGTCGACTAATCAGTTTCCGGTCACATGACATGCCGATAACTAACCACTTTGTAGCTGAACACACCTAACCGGTTGCTATGGATACTGCTTGTAAACATGTTTCATTCAGCTTCCGCCCCGGCTTACAGAGGTTCAACCTTGCATATGCACCGGATTGAACTGCGCTTTGTGAGTTTGTATTAAAAAAAAACGAGTTGTCAAAAAACGTGCTTTTTTGTTAACGAACTCTTCCGAGTAACTTGTGAAAAATATGAGAAACCCAACGTGTGTACCAAATGTACTCCAAATCGAAAGTAAAATGCTTCCGTTAGAGTGCGAACACTTAAATATCATTTTTAATGACCCTCAAAACGTTTTCTGGGGACCATGACCAGTGCTCATTGACCTCTCCCGAATTAGTTCTCACCATAAGACGCACTGCAATAGCTCCCTAATAATACAGATTTCATTAATAGTATAATTAGCTTAAAAAGCATGCATAAATAGCAGAGTTTCAAATTCTCAAACTAAATAAAAACAAATAATAGTATTAATTATCTCGACTTTAACACAACACTTTGCAACTAATCATTCTAGGGGCAAGTCATAGGACGAAAGAACTGACTTTAGAACTTTACGGTAAAAATACTCAAAGTCACGGGTTTAATGTGGGTACGGGGGGAGGGGGCCTATGAAGGTATTGTTTATAACTCAAAAACTGTGCATCCTACTAAAAATAAATCTTGTATGAAAATTAAAGCTGACAAAATTCCCTACAAAAAGTATTATATGAAGAATATTCGTACGTTCAATGGTTTTTGAGAAATGAGTCTGGCAAAACCAATAATTTATGAGAAAAATTATTTTAACCCACGTTTTATCAACAAACTTCGCCTCTGGAATTCTTTACCGTCCATTTTAGAGAAAAACCTCGGAAATAATTTATTATTTTAATGCTTTACCTTTATTCCAGAGGATTTTTTTGATTTCTTATGAATTTTGAAAAATAAGCCTCAAAGCAGCAGTTTGCACTTTTTTGTCATTAAAATGATATTGCCATCCACATGTATTCTTAAATAAAATAAATAGAAGTGTGAAAGACTCGCACGTTAGAAGAGAAACAGTTGATTTTATGAATTGCTCTCCTTGTATTTGTTGAAGGTTTTATTTTTCAGGAATATAAAATGATTATGTGGAATTTAAGTTAAGAAAATAATTCTTAATTAAAAGAAATATATCCTTTATTCATCAATAATCAGAAGTTCATATTTAAAAAATTAATAAATTACTGAATTCTAAATATGATGGTAAAATCATTGATTTAAGTAGGCCTATATTATTAAAATGTGAAAAGGTTTTTTTTATTCAAAATATATTTGAGGTCTACGAGTTATATATTAAATTGTTAGGCCTTTGTTTGTTGTTTGTAGTGTTTGTAAGACTTAGTTTCTTTTGAAGAACGAGGCAAACAAAAATAATAAACAGAGATTCAGACATAATAACAGATTTTATCCATTAGCTGTAATAACCCAACAAAATTAAATACATATTAAAACGTTCAATATAATAAGCAAGTGTCTTCTGGTTTCCTATGAAACGTATTACCACAGTGCAAGCACTGACTGTGACGTATGCAACGGAGAGAGGATTTTGCCTTACTAAAATAGATGCTTTACAACTATTTACTATATCTAAATCTAAACAAGGCCATCAAAAATACGACCTAGCTAAAGACTTCATCTTTACAATTAATACAATGTCCTACTTGTATTAACATTTAACAAATACAATCTTAATGACTTAAGAATAATTTACTCTATGACCCATAACAGAATATTCCCTTCTACTGACAATTCGTCTTTTCTACGCACGCACAAAATAATTTACATTTATTTAACTTATCTGTTTTTAAACAATTTAAAATATTATCAATTAATTAACTAGGTACAATACCTGTTTTTTTGTCTTATCCAATCCTAAAATTACGTTTTGATAACCGCGGTTTCGGGTAACCTAAGTACCCATCTTCAGTTCACAGAAATAATTAAAATAAATCCCTTCATTAGGTAGTCAAATACATTAAAGTCATTACACAAAACAAAAATCACAAAAACACGTCACGAAATATAATATTAAAACATTTTTTTTTTTTTACAATTATTTCTGTAATCTGAAGATGGGTACTTAGGTTACCCGAAACCGCGATAATTACAAAGTGATTTTAGGATTGGATAAGGCAAAAAAGCAGGTATTGTACCTAGTTATCTAAGTGATAAAATTCTCCAATCCGTAGGCTAACATGTTGAAAAAATGTAAATAAATGACAATACTGGATAATGTTTAGTTTCTTCTCTTACATCTTTAAAATGTGTGTGTATATTATATTCCACTATATTTTAAAGGGAGGTTGGTACCTCCCTTCAAGATCATTCTCATTTACATGGTTACTGAATTCTAAAGGTTCAGAAATCGTCAACCTAGATAAACTATCAACATTTCCATAATCTTGTGATGTTACATAACAAATATAAAAATTATATGCTGATATACCTTTGTGGTCTACTGGCAGGCATAAGAGGTAAACCGCTCTTTGGTCCAAAAATGCTCAGCAGCGGCTTATGGTCTGTTTATTAAAGTTAAATGTCTTCCCCATAAATACTGATTTAATTTTTGAATAGCTAATGCTAACCCCAAACAATAGCTAATGCTTCTTTGTCAACTTGAGAATCATTAGTTTCGGCTTTACTAAGTATTCTTGACACATGCGCAATTGGACGTTCTTTTCCTTCAGACTGTATCTGAGATAAAACTCAACCAATCCCATAAGCTAATGCACCACATGCTATTGTATGATTAAATTCCGGGTAATAATGCGCTAGTACTTTTGGTGATACTGATGCAAACTTAATTTGCTTAAAAGCTTTCATTTCCTTTACCAAATTTAAATTCTAGTCCATCTTTTAGTAGTTTATACAATATATTATGTTATGATTTCACAAACTTGTATAATAATTGACTAAATCAAGAAAACCCTTTTTTACTTTCGGCTGTATGCAGCCCATGTTTGTCAATTACATAACCTAAATATTCTACACTAGGCTTTAAAAATTCACATTTATTCTTTTTAATGGTTAATCTATTTTCTTTTAACCTACATAACACTTGTCTAAGCCTATCATAATGTTGCTTTGTGTCACATCTAATAATTTTATTAAGATAGCGTCTACAAATATCACCATCTATAAAAAATAAAAATTTTTAAATTATTTTTGAAAAATGCCGAAATTTCCATTATATGCAATGATTGTTATTAATAATTCTTTTGACTCATCGCTTAACTCTATTTGTTGACAAGCTTGTCTTAAATCTAATTTATTAAAAGATTCCCAACTATGTAAACTAGCAAATAATTCAATTCTAGGTAAAGGATATTTGTTTACCTTTAAAGATGGGTTTCATGTGACCTTATAATACCTACAAATTCTTAGTTGCCCATTTTTCTTAATTTCTGCCTCTACCTTAGACTTCATAGCAAAAGGAATAGGCCTACAAAATTTAGGAGAGAAATTTGCTTTTAATTCCAGTTTGATTTTTGATTGATTATATAACAATATTGTTTTCATTAATAACTTTGGGAAATTCGATACATAAAGAATTAATTAAATCTAGCCTCTTATTATTATGTTCCCATTCAACATTTCAATTCAATTTATATTTCTAGTTGCAACTGTTTTAGCAAATCGAGTGTTTTACCTCTTTATTTAATAACATACAAATTTAATTGATTATTTACACCATTATAATTGACATTTACTATCATTACACAAAGTGGAATTATTGGTGTCTTCGTGTAAGAATATAACCTTAACATAGTTCTTAAAGTGTAACATTTCTAAAATTGTTTTGATAGAAAACTTCTCATATTACTGATACTGGTGACCCTGTGTCGAGTTCCATTGCCACCCATCTATTCTATTGTTTATATTAACATTTACTTTTACTGGTTCACAAATTATAAATTTTAAATTATTATACAAAATCTTCTCTGAATCAAAACCATCGTTAATGTTACATACTAATTAAATGTAAATGCGTTACATTTTGATCCAGTATCGTAATTTTCAAAAGTAGAAGTTTCAACAAAATTTTGAGGATTAGCCTAAATTTATTGTTTTTATTATAAGTCTGTTCATATTTACTCGAATAATGCTACTTAGAGGCGTTTGAAAAAAAATATTAGAAATAGTATTTTTAATAACCTTGTTTGCAACAAACAAAACATTCAAAACTTTAAAATTTACAAGAACTGAAATAATTACCAAATTTTCCACAACATGAACACTTCACAAAACTCTTTTTTTTCTCTCCCCTCTTTTGGATGAAAAGTTGAGGTTTGTATTTGGTCCCGTTTGCCATGCGGTGTAGACCTTTGTGAAAATTCCCAGTTTTATTTTCCGTCAACAAGGTTAGGACATGTTTTCTGCTGCTTCCAGCTATGTAGCTATTTGTACAGATTTGTCGAATTTCAATTTCGTTTCTCCCAGAAGTTTTTGTATATTAGTTTCGCTTCGTAGACCGCTCACAAGACGATCCCTTAAATAATCAGTCGAATTATCTTGCCACATATTCAGCGATATTTTTTGTTCCAACTGATTTCGTAAACTAAACTTATAACTTGCCGCAATAAAAAAAAGATGGACGCGGGTGTAACTGATCCTGTAGTAACTACACTATTGTCTCGTATGATTTAGACGCCGGGTTTTCCGGTATACATAAGTCCCTCAATAAATTATACATTTTTATACCAATCACAGTTAATAATGTGTTTACTTTTTTCTTATCATTAATGTCGTTGCACTGAATAAACAATTCAAAACGTTCAATGTAGGATTCCCAGCTTCCTTCTGCACTGTTGAATTCAACCTTGTGACTAATAGATAGTCGCCATTGTATTCCCTGTTATCCTGTTTCATCAATACCAAACACGTTAACCGCCTATTGCCTATGCAATGCCTTTCCGCACTCAAATCTTCTTTTCCATTTTAGATAATATTTTAAACTAGTAAGCCACGTGACAAATTTCATTCAGATTAATTGGATACAAAAAATAAAATACACAGAAAGTGAAAAATATATAGATAAATCCAAGAAAAGCTCATTAAGTTTAGTGGTCGGCCACCTTCCAACCAAATAATTGTTAAACGGACAAGGAATATTTTAATCTGCAAAATGTTCATCAAAATTACATTATTTTATAACAAAATTATTTCTAACTCATGTCTCACTCTTTGCTGGAGACGGATTCAAACTTGATTGATGGCAAAATGTGGTGTCATATATCATCATCAATCAAAATATGACAATCACTGTTATTGCGTCAAAGTACAAATTTTGTCTTCGAACTTCGAAGTTCAAAAAATTTCAAAAATATCTTTAAGAATAAAAACTGTTCATCTGATTAAGTTTTGATTGAATAACTAAACAAATCATTCAGCCTTGTCCCTTTAAAAACATATTTTACATTTACAATCTTCAGCCACTTAAAATTTATCCAACATTTGAACGGTTCCCTGTGCATTACGGACTTTGTGTTCAGAATCGTAATAATTTAGACATGCAATATTTCTTTCATAAAAAAACTTTAAACATTAAGTTACATTTTGTCTGTCAACATTAGTAGGAAACAATACTTTTTACGGTTAAGACGGAGCCAATTTTACTATATTATTTTATTTCATTCTTTGAGTAGTTTTTAAATGTGAAACATAGGCAAAACTAGTTTTAGTGTGATCATGAAAAACTAAAGTTTGAGTGTTATTGGTTTGGTTTAAACTGATTTAAACAAGTGACCGGGTGAAAACATTTAAAATATTTTCTGTTTTTTGGGGTGGGGGGGGGGGTTAGGCTCATATGGACTAAGAAAATTTTTTTGAATAGCACCTCCACACAGATTCGTAAACATTGATCTATTAACACCACTGATGTCTGATATTAGTGATAACACTCTATAACCTACATCAGTCAATAGACTAGAGTCACAGCAACCGCCTCATACTGTGACGAAGTGGAGGGGGAGCAATGCGGCCTGGTATTCTAGTCTTGCCTTGCCTGTCTACAGTTTAATCTCTATATAAGCCGGTATTTGTGAATCTAGTTTGGTTTAAGTTAGAACTGGTTTCGAATGATAGTTTGTAGCCCTGTTGTCTGAAGTCTGTTGGAGGTTTTTTTATAGTGTTACGAATTTGTTATCGTGTTTTGTTTTCGATATGGTGCTATATTTCTCTTTTGTTTCATTTTTCTGATTATACTGTCTACAACTGTCGTTTGTATAAATTCTGGTGGGCAATATGTTTTATTGTGTTACAATCCACTTTGTAAGTCGGCCACATCCATTTGAACTGATATTAACTTTATGTGGTAGATATTTACCTGCAAACATTCTAGAATGTAATTATTACAAAATAGCTACAGCTAAAAGCTTTCTATTGTGTTGAAGCATGAGTTCTTGAAATTTAATCAACTAGTTTAAACTTTTGATGTGTTGCAATGTTATATATCTAATTATAATCCAATTTGACTTTGCCTATGAAATATATCATGTTTAATTGCAATTAATCTGTTGTTGTTGTTTATTATTCTTGCATTTACGTTTTAACTTCTCTTGGCTTCTTTTGTTTGTTAGTTTTAGCATTAGTGGTTAAACCTTAACATAACGGGCTTAAGGGTCTGTTGTAGTGACGGCCATCTTGGATTTTTATCCCATAAGAGCAATTTTAAATTGTATACCATTTTTATTTCGTTTAATTTTTATCATAAAATTGTTTGGAAGGTCTCATTTTAAGCACAGTCACAATACGCATTCGTCTTGCAATTTACATTTTTTTAAATGCTTTTGATTTGTTATGTAATTGACATTTTGTAAGTACAAAGTTTGAATTTTTTCCTAACACAATAAAAAATTAATAATGAAAAATAATTTGCAAGCCGGATCAGAAATTTTATAAAGAATATTCAGTTTTTATTTCAACACTCAATTACAAAAGATAGTGTTATGTCAAAGCGTTCAGCTGCAAGAAATTGCACTGTTTAGATAGGGATACAGTGAGAAGCGGTTTCGTTTCCGGTTGCTTTCTCATTTACTGGAGCAGACCCTTAAATAATAAATGTAAATTTTAACTTCCACCCGATGTAAAGCTTTAAGAGAGGAATGTGATAAACCACACCCTAAAAGTAATTTGAGTGTATTATATAACCTTGCTTACTTTTCATGTACTCTTTTTTTCTTTTTCTTTGCTCTTGGACTGAACTCTAAAAAATGTTAGTTTGATTTTCATTTTAAAGCTACTGGTTAAGCCAAGACTTACCCTGCTGGTATTTTGTTCCGGTAGTTGTATTGTTTTGAGAATAGATCCTTACACTTCAATTCATAATTGTTTTAATACACATAATTATGTAAAAAATAATTATGCTAAAAACATAATAAATAGTAATAATTAAACTAATATTTTTTTTAAATTAGTACTTTTCCTGGTGATTAAATTAATAAAAATCTAACAAAAATCTAGTCCAAAAACTAACATTTAAAAAAAACACAAAATTTGTTATTTCCGTCATTTTACTAACATACCCACACACTTTTTTCAACCAGCTATCCCGATTTCGTTTAAAGAGGCGTAAGTGGCTTCGGATTGGTGGCGTCTAACCCGATTACCTGCGTAGATCTAAGGGAGACGCCTCTGCTGGAACTTTAATCAAGCATTTACAGTTGCGTAAGATAGATTTACTTTATACATTTTGAAATTTAATTCTAAGACAGCGCAGCAAAACTTGACGATGGATATGGTTTATTAACAACAATTTGGTTTAAATGTTTGGAGACCACTTGATGGAGATTAACCGTTATGTATTTTGTATAAAATGTACGACACAATAGATGTTCGAACTTTCTAAAGGTTAGTTGAAAACAAACAAAATTACTTCTCCTTAAATACCTATCGTTATTAGGGGAAGCGGGTGGCTAACGGTTTTAAACAAGTCTGTTACAGTTTAAACGTATTAGGTTTGAATGTAGCCTAGTTAATAGTTTTCAATTTACATGCGTTGTGCGCCCCCCTCCCTCCATTTTCATTAGTCTAACAAGGCTTAAAGTAAATACGCTGGTTGATTTTTTTTCAAAGCATGAAATAAAATTATATGCAGCCATGTATTTTAAGAAAATACTTTTTTAAAGATGTAATTCGTTCAAAAGCATAACACTGTTTGTAACGAATGAATCATTTATTTATATTTTTCTCTCAAGTAATTAACGGGATCCAACTACCAACTTATAGTAAACGGTTTTTGTAGATTAAATGTACACAGCATTATTTATTATCAAAATAAATAATTAGTTCTAGATTGAAATATTTTGAAATCTAAAGACGTCTTGTAGAAATATTTAAATATTAGGAAGGACTTTAGAGAAAGTTTTGAAATAAAATAATTAAATAAGAGAGAGTAATTATTATTTAAAGTAACGCTAACTCGGTACCGCCATGCTAACTATGTTCTAAATGATGTAATGAAATTTGAAAAACATCCAAATGCAACGTTTCAGCATGAAATCAAGTAAACCACTGTTTTCTATATCTCCGGCATCTTACCCCAGAAATCAAAAATTTGGATATGCTAGTAAGTTGTAACACATTATGGGCTAATTTTAATGTAAATGTATATTATTATCTGACTAAATACATTGTTATAATAATTAATAAATTTATATTTCGGATGTTTTATTTTCTTAGATTAGTTTGTATTACTTTTGTTTGTTCAACTTATACGTCGTACACTGAACGTAGATTACGTATCCACACTTATTTTAGAATACCAACAATTAATTAATTGTTTAATAGCAAATTATACTGACCTCCCATCTCAGATGTATTGTGGCCAAAAGAATTTGTTTAGACACCTAGTGTTCACTAAAAACAGACAATTTCGCACTTCAAGAATCAAATTAAAATGTTTGTTTTATATGCAATCATAGGTTGAACGTTAAATCATTTAAAGGGCTTTCAAAATTTAACTTTTGGGCAATTATTATGTTTGGATCTACTTAGTCGTGTTTAAAAATCATGACAATATGTAAAAAAAATGTAATTCTTCGGAACAGTATCTAACTTGGGTATCTAACTTCGATTTTAGAATGTCAGAGAAATGAAAATAGTAAGGTAGGTCGAGCGGGATATAAAATTACCGGTCTTTTAAAGTTGAATTTGTTTTTATTTATGTTATTGATTAGTCAAATCTCTTACCATTTCAAAAGGTCGGCATAATAAACTGAATTTTACGTACTGTTCGTTTAAAAATGTTTCATTTGATGAAATTTGTAATTTGTAGAATCTTGGTAAACTTACTTGTGGTGGACATTGAATAAGATTAGCAGTGTATGGTAAAATGTTGAGTTTTGAGAGTAGAACTGTTAATAAAAAAATATATCATTTTTGTATTTTAGTGTTACTTTCTTGAAACGTGACAAAATAAGTACAACAATTTCCAAAATTACTGACTCTATTTTTAGCCTATATGCAAGACAGTTAAAATTAGATAATATTGGGATTAACGCCTGTTCATAAATCATATTGCATATTTTATAATAATTAAAATTCCGAAAGTTTCTGAAGGAGTAAAGGGGGCCTCTACCAGACGTATCCTGGAGGTTACATGAAGTACAAAACGGAAGGGGTAGATTTGTAATAAGCCGTACCTAAGATTTCTAAGGTTCAATTTGACATCAAAATAAGAAACTGTGTAAATTATTTAAGTAATATTTTGTTTGAGATTACTATAAATGTAAAATTTAATTTGTTTTTATGGTTCCAATATATGATGCCATCCAACTCATTCGCTTTATGTTCACCGTTCACTTAAATTTACACAGGATAACAAGCTCGAGAAAAACATTACTTAATATCCTTCTTTATGTTGCAGGATTTGAAAAGACTAACATCCTAAGTTGGATAAAAAGTGCGTGAGACAGTTGCGCGTTAGCAGTTAAACTTTTAGGTTCTAGAAAGAATAGATTTTATTCCTTTCAGTCTGATGTTTGTAGACCTAAGTAGTCTCTATTAATGAACGAAGTAAACAAAAAGTATTGATAACAATAAACAACGATTCAAACATCCAACAGCAGATTTCGTCTATTGGCTTTCATATTAATAAAAAATATGTAATAAAAAGTGCTTATCTAATGTACAGTGTACTGCGCTAATTTTTACTGGTTCCCTATGCTACGTATAAACACACTACACGCGCTGCATGAGAGTAGAAAGTCTATATGTATGCGACAAAGAGAGTAGAAATGATTCTCCCTCACTTTCTTCTCAACTGCCGGTTGGAGTCGGAGAAGAGGGGGCGTTTCAATTCTCGTCTCGATCAGCCCAACTCGTGCTACCGAGGCTAGAGAACATGCTACGTATACACGCAGTACGCACTGCGCATGCAGAGTGTGTATGACGCATCTGACAGAGGCAGTTGAAATGATTCTCCTACTTTTAATTTCAACTGGGGGTTGAAGTTGGAGAAGGGAACGCATTTCTGTTTTCGTCTGATTCATGCCAATTGACCTACCTCGCATAAAGAAGTTCCGGTTCAAAAATTAGATTGCGCTTTTTTGAGGAAAAAATGCTTGAAGAAAAACTTTTGTTCTTCGTGTTTTTATTGAGGTGTTGTATTACAGTTAAATTTTTTGTCATTTTAATAGTTACTTATCGGTTGACACACAGTGTCTGTAACACTTTTTAATCGATATAACTGTAATAATTATTACATTACTTTCAGCTTGTATATACAAAAATCTATTTTTAATATCAAACTTATTTTCCAACTAACCCCCGTTAAATCTTGCAATCCCCACACCCTTAATACATATAAATTCAATTAGATTTAAGCTAAGTTAGTCCAAAGGGACGAAAGTTGGGGTTGTTTACAAAACGTCAATCATGAGATCTGCCTCAAAGAAACCAATTGTTATTATTATCAAATTTATAAGCATTTTACTAACGTTTATAAAAAACTTAGGACTCTATCTCCACCCCCTCCCGTATAGGACTGCATTTAGTGTGTCACCTCTGCACATAAAAGACATGCATCCGCCATATTTTGGAATTTATCTCAAGGTTCGAATAATACTATTTGTGTGATTTTTGTGTTACTACACTTATTGTCCTATAGTTAGGTAGATGATACACATCGAGGAAGTTAAGAAATCTAACTTTAGCTCGCCTAACCGGTATATTATACTGTAATATTTGCTTCAATTTTTGTGTTACTACACTTATTGTCCTATAGTTAGGTAGATACACATCGAGGAAGTTAAGAAATCTAACAAA